>JAPWTK010000055.1:1800000-2052500 GCA_029963805.1 Aromia moschata | reverse complement strand
CAAGAGACAACCCCATCAACCCCCTTTCGGACAGTGCAAGCAATACACCGGAGGCTCAATCAAAATCCAAGGACGCCCCATGTCGAATTTCAATCCGGTAACAGCAAGAGAGAAGAAAGGGCCAAGTGAAATAAGTGAGAAGTGACTTCCTAGTGAAAAAAGAAAGGGACTAACCAAGTGACCTAACCTAAACTAACCACGTGACCTAACCTAACCTAACCACGTGACCTAACCTAACGTAATCATGTGACCTTACCAAACATAACGTGACCTTACCTAACCAAACCTACCCAAACCACCCCTGATAGAAACCATCCCTCTTTGAAACCACCCCTGACAAAACCCCCCTGACAAAAACCACCCCTGAAAAAAACACCCCTAACAAATACCACCCCTGACAAAAACCACCCTTGACAAAAAACCACCCTTGACAAAAAAACCACCCTTGACAAAAAAACCACCCTTGACAAAAAACCACCCCTGCCAAAAAAAACACCCCTTACAAAAAACACCCATCACCAAAAACCACCCCCGACATAACAATCCCTGACGAAAACCACCCCTCACAAAAACCAACACTGGCAAAAACTACCTCTGACAAACACCGCCCCTGACAAAAATCACCCCTGGCAAAAAATCACCCTAACAAAAAACATCCCTGGCACAAACCACCCCTGACAAAACACCCCTGGCAATAAACCGGCCCTGACAACCCCCGATAAAACTACCCCTGACAAAACACCCCTGGCAGAACCCCCTCGTGACCTGACCTAACATAACCACCTGACCTAACCCAACCTAACCACGTGACCTAACTTAACATAACCACGTGGTCTAACCTAACCTAACCACGTGATCTAACCTAACCTAACCACGTGACCTAACCTAACCTAACCACCTGGTCTAACCTAACCTAACCACGAAATGCGAATTTTTAATAACTAGTGTTGAGAAACCGCCTACGAAGGGGAGCAACGAAAGGTGCCATGTCAAGAGACAATCCCATCAACCCGCAGAAAGCCGCAGAAAACCGAGGAACGCTCTCGAACCTGCCCTCTTAACGCGTGGATGTTGAACTTCCTTCACCTCGGGATAACCGAACGTGGCGCATGCGCAAAGGGTTTTTCTGGCTGATTCGACAGCGATATTCGACATTCAACAGCGACAAGTTCGGTTGTGTGGAAGTACAAGTTCGGAAATATCGTGAGAAAAAGTTCGGAAATATCGTGAGTTCGGAAATTTGAAGTTCGGATATGTGGATGTCGAGTGTAACCAGGTTCTCTATGCGCATGTCGCGTCACCGCATCAATTTCTTTTTCTATGTTTTCGTTTTCTATGTTCTATGCGTAGCATGGTTTTCTATGGGTCTAACCTAATTGTCATTAATTAGAGAGCTATATGTTTTGTGTTAGAGAGTATATTTTAAAATATATAAAAAAGATATATTTGTTTACATGAGTATTTAATCCTGTTTTTCTATTTCCCTGTACAAATTTCTTCATTTGAATCTGATAGTCATAAAGTGTTTTGAAATGTCATTAAAAGTGGGAAATTTCGTATTACCAGGTGATATAGTGCAGAACATTCGATCCGTAAAAGATATAACGGTGATAGGGCCTGGCTTGAGACAAAATGAAGATAATCCAAACACACTGTGCGTAAGTCAGGCGGGAAAATTATGTTTCAAAGAGCCAAATACATATTGGGTTGAAGGAAAAAGACAACGTTATATTCCAAAGAAAGGAGATTTAGTTGTTGGTGTTGTGGTTAAAAAGGCCGGAGACACTTTAAAAATCGATATAGGTAGTGGTGAATTAGCATCTTTGTCATTGTTGGCCTTCGAAGGAGCTACAAAGAAACAAAAACCAGATGTACAAATTGGCGACGTAATTTATGCAAAATTGTTAAATGCACATCGCGAAATGGAACCAGAATTAGTATGTATTGATTCGTATTTTAAGGCAGGAAAACTGGGAATCTTATCAAACGATGGTTTTTTATTAAATGCAAGTTTAAATGTAACAGAGAGACTGCTAACAATAATGAATCCTTTGTTAAGAACGCTAGGGAAAAAAATTCCTTATGAAATTGTAATTGGGGTAAATGGAAAGTTGTGGATAAATGCAAGAAAATCTAAAGATGTAATTACAGTAATAAAATGTCTTGAAGCGGCTGAATCCGCAGTAGACGAGAAAATTATTGAAGTTTGTAAACATATTCAATGATGGTTATTAAAAAAATATTTTATACTTGTTTTAATATTGCTACAGTCTAACATACGAGATTTCGCACACATAGAATTACTGTGTAGTTATTACTTATTTATTTTTAGGGCTCGTGGTAGGTATCTATTAACATGTAAACTTATTTGTTGTTTTTCAAATTTTATAAATGTAAATTAAAATATTACAAATACACCAAATTAAGAAAAAAATATATCACAAATGCCATCATAGAAGTGTAATACTTATATATGTCTAACGAATTTTGTTAAAATTTAAATAAAGCCAATATTTTCCTTATTTTTCAATTTCCATTTCCTTTGTGGATTTTCATGGTATATTTTATGCTTCGAGACAAGAGTGTGGTCAGCAAGCGATCTCTGATCGATCGAGTGGCAACCTGGCGAGGCAAAATACTTGGCTCTATCAACTGTTGAGTGGATTTAAAGGATCCTGTTTGTCTTCTGAGTACTCCGTGTTACATGTAGAGATCAACAATCAAATCGGTACAACGTTGAGTATTGTTTGACAATAATTATTTTATTTTACGTTATTTTTTATTTACAATACTTTGAGAAATCACTTACGATACAGTAATAGCTAGACTTCAGATAAATCAGAAGGGGTTACGTAATTTTCGATTTACTTTTTGCTTCTCGGTCTCACCTATCACGTAACTCCCCGATGTATTACTGCATTCGGTTATTACGGTGATGCAAAAGCCTTCATTTCTTCAAGTAGCTAACTTTGACCCGAACAGGTACCTACAAAAGTTAACAGAAAGCAGCTTGCATTACATGCTGCTCTAAACTTTGGTCCTTAAATTATTTGACCTTAAAAAAATTTACCCCAGTTATTGAATATTGAAATCTAGAGCAGTCTTTTTAACTCTTAGTTTTGTATTCACTTTAAAATGTTGCCAAGTAAATAATTTTCATATTTAAAAGCAGAAAGACTTTTGCACCATCTTATAATAATTACAGAGGTCGATATTACAATGATTTCCCTTTTGGCAATATTACGGGTTTATGTAAAAATATAGGCATATGTTTTGATATTTAGAATGATTTTATTATGCTTCAAGTGCAACAGGTTCTTTCGCCTTACGTGTGTTCTCTTCTTTATTTTTTTCTGCAATAAAAACAAATATAATTAAATATATCATTATGATGGACTTCTAAAACTAAGGTATTTTACAAATACATGGGTGTAATCTGCTTAAATGATTTTACATTATTCAACTACAGTAGAGTCTTGATAATTCGAGCTAATTGGTACCGCTAATTCGAAAAAAAAAATGGACTACTCAGAAAATCGGTAAAAAAACAGCTGTACCCATACAAATTAAGTAATTTATTAACGACGAACATGAATTCATGAACATATTGTAATAGAACATTATCTTTCGAATTAGCCATAAAAAACAATCACATTTTTTGCTCTACACGGGGTCTCACGTTTAGAGCTACTTGCGACAGACGGGATTGTTGCCAGCACAGTGCAGCCGCAAACAAACACTCATGCTTGAATTGCTTATATTATTGAAAGCATTAAATAAACTTTTTTATGGGGGGGGGGGGGGGGGGGGGGGGGGGTATATAACTATTATAAAAAGTGTTTTTTCTTACCAAAAACTAACTTGATTCATATTGAGCCGTGGCTCGAATTATCGCGACTGTACTGCATATACAAAAGTAGATTGCTAAAGTGACTAAAAAATTTATATCTCTTTTTTTATGTCCATAAACCACATAAATGAATCACATTCAGCAGAAAGTTTTAGTATTTAGATTGTCGTAAATTTTCAAAAGTATTTTAATTATTGTAATAAATGTAAATTAAATGAAAATTATTTAATAAAACGATGGGCGTATAAAAAAGTAATAAACGGGTCGCTTTACCTTTATCTGAAAGGGATTCCTTGGGAATTTCAATATTTCCTGCTGGGTTCTCGGTAGGTACTTCAGGCAACTGTTCCGAAATAATGTCCGCTAATTCTTTTTCTACCTCTTCCTCATCTTCATCAGTAAGTCTACCACTTAGGAGTTCATTGATTTCCTAAAGACAATGAAATGCATACATTCAAATGAATTAAACAGGAAGTAATGGAATCGATAAAATTGTTATTGTGAATAGTAGGAAAAATAGACAAAGTGCTATCTATTTTAAGTATAATAATATTATATTTAATAAATCCTTGCGGCGCAACACTCACATTTTGCTTATCAATGCTCTCCCTGGTTTCGTCAAGTATGCTTTCAATATC
This sequence comes from Aromia moschata, assembly GCA_029963805.1. Classification (NCBI taxonomy): domain Eukaryota; kingdom Metazoa; phylum Arthropoda; class Insecta; order Coleoptera; family Cerambycidae; genus Aromia; species Aromia moschata. Next base: position 2,048,012 of record JAPWTK010000055.1, on the reverse strand, counting down.
TTCAATTTTTAAGGTTTCATTAACTTTCTTTAAAGCTTCATTTCCTTGCTTTAATCCTTCAATAACTTGTAATTCCACTAGTGCAAATTCTATATTATGAGTTAACTTTTCTAAATTGATGAGCTGAGAATCCGTCTTGATTAACAGCAGTTCTTGATAACGTTTCTTTCTAAGCAATAATTTTGCACGGCTACAAAATAAAAATAACAGGTAAATAATTAGAATGTCAGATTTATTGCAAATGTGTTACAAACAATATTGTTAATATCCTCATTATTTAGAATGCCATTTTAAAAGTGGCTTGTTGGGAATTTTAAAAACGTAACTAAATCTATGTTATGCCATACACAAAAACTATTTGTTTTTTGAAGATTTAAAAACAACTTAATCTTTTCCAGAAATTTACAAATAACTTACTCTTTTTGGCCTTTGTTTAATAATATTTTGGCTAATTCTCTATCTTTATTAAGGGCTGCCTCAATTTTCTTTTGGTACTGCTTTAATTTATCCCTTTGTTGTTTTAATTGCTGGAAAATATATAGGTTAAGATTGTTAATGTGTTATTTTTTTTATTCCCACCAAAATTGCTTTGTCTTGTTCAGTTACACGGGAAGGAGCTTTTTTCTTTCCGAATATTATTCCCATATTTAATTAAAATATGCAAAACTGAACACTACATAAAACAATTGTTTTCCATAACAAAACGAAAACGGAGGTTAGGAATTAGGAGTAAGTAAAATGACTGATGAATGAAATGAAATCACTGATGATTGCGATCCTAAGAACACGCAGAGATTGCAGATCGCATTCGAATTTCGCAACACAGAAAAATTTGCAGTATGCACCATAGAAAACCTATCTATGGTATGCGCCTGTTAAAGGACGTCGCCCCGTAACAGATCTGCGCGTTGGCGATGTCCAGTGTCCAATTTGAACGACTGTCCTGACGAATCAGCTGATTAATCCTAAAACGGTCGGTCTTTTGTATGTATTTCTTGAAAATTTATGAACAGTTGACAAATGAAACCTAGACGAAAATTATTAATAAATATCAAACTGAGAATACAAATACTGTAAGACATTAATTCACCATCAATTTAAAATTCATCACATCACTTGTCAGGAATGTTTTATCTCTCTCTAACTCTAAACATTCAAATAGGAAGGAAATATGCTTTAAAACGCATATTTTATAAACTCTCCACATATCAGATAAAACCTATTTCATGAATGATGACAAGACGTCTTCCTTCTTTATTTAAAAACTGGCAACCGTTTATTAGATGTATTTTAACTTAACAACAAGTATAACGCAAGTTGTGCGTGACGTAGTTACGCAATACACATCACAAAACATTTCAATTGAATGCACTTAGTTTGCACGCTGACAGCTGACAACACAAAACTTACATCTTATTAGAGCCACAGAATATGTAAGTAGAATTATATTCTGTGGTAGAGCCACAGATTACTTTAATGTGGTACAGCAATATAGGTAAAACAAGATAAGCGTTACGCTCCCTGGTGGTCGCTCAACAAACTAAACGACTGGGACATCGTTTATTCAAACTTCCATTTGAGTGCCATTGTGTTTTGAAAGTTTTCCGTTTATATTTGTGTTGTATTCATTAAACATTATTATATTAGCGTTATTTTGTGAGTATTATAATTATAATCAATCACTATTGTTGTGAGCCTCGCTGTTTGTCCTGGATTAAGAGGGATCCCCAATTAACTTTTCATATATTTCTTAAACAAGAAAAGCATCAAGTTTGGCTTATAAATAAATTTGATCAAAGGAACGTATAGACAAGCGCAATGCTTGGATATTAAAACTGAGGATAGGAAAGCCCGTCAGTAAATTTATGAGAGTATGTTCTCTTCATTTTGCTGAGGAGGATTACTTTTATCGATGTAAGTTTTAGTATTTTTAAGGTTATTGTACATATATTTATCATTATTATTTTTCGGTTCAGCTAAGGATTTTAAAAAGCGAAGATACTGAAAAACACTGCAGTGCCTTCAAATTCATGAAGTCATGAATGACCTGCATCATTTATTATATATTTCATATAATAAATGCCTGCATTCAGAACATGTTCACCCTCATAATCACACTTTGAATTTACAGTGCCATCTAAATATTCCATATATTTCGAGATACTCAATCTAATGTCTGCCATTCTACTTAAAACTGTTTTCAATTAAAATATTAAACGACTTTGTAAAAAAACACGTGTATACCTTGAAGTATTTATTAAAACTATTCAAAATAAACCGATCCAACCTAAAAATGTATCTTCTATCAGTCTAAAATTCAAAAGAAAATCACTACAATTATGCCAGCAACTTGTAAACAGTAAACCTTGATCACAATAAGTGTTTTAGGCAGTAAATAATCAAATACTACACATAAATAATAAATTAAAGCGGCAACTTGAATATAAAACACATTAACAGCAATGTAAAAACAAACGGCTAATGTCCCAATCATTAGTTCGCATTTTTTCCGCACTGGCGCTGGCATCTTAAATTCTGACGCCTATATCTAGGAGTATTAGACATTAGGGATGGGAATCGAAAGGAAAGTTATCGATATTTTGTATTGCAATATATCGAATGATGCGATAATAATTATCGATATATTGAATAAAAAATATCGATAATTAAAATTATCGATAAAAAAATTACTTTTTTTAAATAGCAAAAAATGGCAATAAAAATAATTAAATCCCGTGTTTTTTTATGTGCGACCACATATTACTGGTATTTTTCGATGTCGCGACCTTTACTGAACACATTTTGCACCGAGCGTAATTATCGTCTTCGCGAATAAAATGTTTCCAAACCTCACTTTTCGGTGGTCATTTTTCTTGGTTATATTCACATTTGTATTGCACATGTAAAAATCACTCGCCGACTAATTTCTCTATATGAGCATTCTAGGAATATAACATCTTTTCCCGAGCATCGTTTCATAGCATCGAACAAATATGCTACTCTTATGGGGGTTAAAACATCATTTTAAAGTGTATTAGGTTTACAATTTTGAAGCACTTTCTTCTCTTTCTATCTCATGTTTTAAAAGCAGTAATACATAACTTTCAATTTCCCTAGAAACGAAACACCGTTTACGGCGTTTACACCCACTTTATAAACTAGTAATATTCATCAACAAGACAAGAAACTATTTTGATTTGATATGGCGAAGGGCGAATAAGATGGCAATCCGCCTCCAGGAGGCGCTATAAACATGTACATGTACATATGGGTACAGGGTACAGCTGACATGTTAAAGAATGGGCGCATTCAGGAACGCTCAGACGCTGACCGCTATGTGTTAGTAGTTAGCTTTTTTCTGACAGTCAGCGGCTTAACACTCCCTGAATCGTTTGTATGAGTTTCGCAAAGATCTAGAAAACGTAATATGTTATATGGCATAGATAACTTTCATGAATCATGGATTCATAATTCCCTGCCATATTCTGTGCCTAAAGATACTTAAAGGACAAAGGTTCGTTTTCTTTTCCATAACTTTTGTTTAAAAACAAGCAATATTTTGTTTTCTATAACTTTTGTTTAAAAGTAGGTTAAAATTCAGTTGCTCACAGCACAGATAAAACTATAGAGATAATCATGATAGAATTATTGTCCAGTCAGCATCTCAGCTTTAATATTTTAGGCTTAGTAAATTGGTCAGCCGCTGAGATCAAAAAGTGTCAGCCACGTCCATTCAAGGAAGTAGCTAAGTTAGCTACTCAGCCGCTGAGCGTCCCTGAATGCACCCAATATGTCTGACTTTATGGCTGACGTGTGTTTACATTTGGAACAAACTTTTTAGGCTAATTTCCAATCTAGATCTCTATTTAAGTAACACTTACAACTTATACTATAACCATTAGGTATTTGCTTATTTCAATTTTTTTTATTTTTAGGGTACGTAATTTACGAACATCTGGTCTGACAACGCAGCAAGGTACCCTTAGTTCTGAAATTGTTTTAAATTTTCGGTTATTGTTGTGTTAAGCATGATAGACAGAAATAAGTTTTAGTTTGTAGGCGCGCTCGTCAAGGTATTAATGTCCGTGAGTTGTTTAAGTGTTTAAATACTTTCAGAAAAATAGTTATCTTCATATTTTTTAGGGAAGACATAAAGATATTCACTTGAGTAAAACCCTCTGCTGGTTGCTTAGACATGGTGCTGTAAAAGAACACTTGGCGATATCTCCTGAAGGGTACATGAATGTTGAGGATTTACTGAATCACAAAAGTTTAAAAAATAAATTTACAGTTGATGATATTAAGAGAGTAGTTGAAACAAGCGAAAAGCAAAGATTTACGTTGCGCTGTAGAAATAATATTTTGCAAATTTGTGCTAATCAGGGACATTCACTAAGAGTGGGTTTACTATAGTTGTTGGAATGATAATAAATAATAATCAAGTGACATGATTTATTTTTTTCAGGAAGTCGATGATATCACTTTAGTACCAATTTTAAGTTCTGAGGATCTAACAGTAATTCATGGTACTTTTTACAAAAACTGGATTAACATACAGAAAGAAGGAATCAGCCGAATGAAGAGAAATCATATACACTTTGCAGCGGATTTGCCACATAATAAAAGTGTTATTAGTGGTGTCAGGAGTAATGCACAAGTCTTCATCTACATCAATTTAGAGTTGGCGTTATCAGACAGTATAGAATTTTATATGTCGGTGAATGGTGTCATTTTGAGTCCCGGTAACGATAGAGGGTACATAGAACCAAAATATTTTTCAAGAGTATCTGACATTAATGGAAAAAGCCTATTGTAATTGTTTATTGAATTTCACCGCAGCGGAAGTCCAAGTTGTGTAGACATTTATGTTATATAAATAGACTTGTAGAATGGATGGTGACAAAAGTAAGTACCTACTTTAATGTATTCTGTATGTTTCTACTAAAAATAGAAAATACAGTGGAATGTCATTTATCCGCATTAATTAAGCACGCGGGTTGTACAGACAATACCCTTTTGCGAATAACCAAATAAGGAATGATTTGATGCCGAAAATCATGTAAAGTACATGTACCTACATATTTTACATGGTTTTTCTTTGTTAATCTCTTTACAGTAAAAACGTTTGGGTTTGTGTTTTATAGCAGTCAGGCTCATATCTTGCGGGCAACTATTACACAAAAGAAAATTCTGAGAAAAGCATCGGATGTTTTTATGTTACTGCCGGTGCAGATAAATGACGTTCTGCTGTAAGTACCTATAACCATATAAATATGGTATAATAATTATCATTATCATAAACGTTTAATATTTTATGAGCAGAACACAAAGGTCTTGTTATTGTAGATGTTATACAAGAAGGCTTATCGGTGTGTAACTTGTGTAAAGTAGAACTGCCGAATGAAAGTGCTATGCGACAACATTTACTTGGCAAAAAGCACAAGAAACTGGATAGTGCAGAAAATGAACGGAGAAGGGTGGAAATGAAATGTGGGATTTTTATAAAAGGTAATAATGAGAACAATATTTTAAACTTCAAACAAAAAGTATTTCACAGTAATTACAAGTATATTTATAACACAAGAGATATCACGTTATGAACTGTTGTGACCGTTTTTAAAATATAAGATGGTCGAGGACTTGATGGATCGAATTCCAAAGGGGGGAGGCACAAGGGTCCAATGGGGGTCTAAGTACTTCTGAACACCGTCCCATGAGAAAAAGCACAATTTATATCGGGAGCTTAATATAGTTATGGTATCATTATAAATTATGGTTTCAATAACAGACTTCTATTCTCAATGAAAGTCGGTATAAACTTTTATATGATTAGAAGTGACGAGCAATGTGAAATATTTTTTTGAAGCATCCGGAGCATTTATCCCTTTATATATACAGAGTGACCCATTTGAAAGCGGGCCACCATCATAACTTTTTTATTTATGGAGCGATTTTGACCAAATTTGGGCAAAAGGAAGAAGGAGGGGAAAGTGTACTTTGGGGCCAAGTGGCGTCCCATTTTCTTAAAAACCAAGGGCTACTAGATAACTTTTACAGACTGAAAATTTTAAATACCATATTAGCGATTCTTTTAGAAAAAAATCTGCGCACGCCACTGAATTCCGGCGTCGCCGAAAATGGGTCTCTTCCAAATTTCATGAAAAAATATTGGATATTAATGATTTTACGACTAAATGGCGATTCGGGCTGTTCATTTATGAATTTAAGCTCTATCCATGTAATAAGTAATCCATGTAATAACAATATTATTATAATTAATATAACAATTAACAAATTAATGTTTTTATAAAAAGGAAATGTCAAATTTGTTATGTCAGTAGTGAAATTTACGTATTGTTCCTTAAGTACACTACACTACCAAATAAGTATGGCTGGTAATTTAACTTTATTACACAAAATTGAAATAGTAAAACTTCGTGGTGACAGTAACAGGCCCGAAAGGGAAGTACATCGAATTTTTAATAATAGACATCCAGAGCTTCATAATATTAGCAAGTCTGCTGTTGGGCGAGTGTGCAATATTTTTAACAGATACGGAGCTGTATCTAAACACATTATAAAAAATGGCAATCTACAACGGCAAAGAAGATACAATTAACGAATTCGAAATTATTTCACCGCAAATCCGAGAAACAGTTTAAGAATTGCAAGTTTGGACCTACAGTTACCACGGGAAACAATAAGGAGATACCTTAAAAAGTACAACAATATGAAGCCCTTTAAGTCGAAATTTCTGCACACCATAGAAGAAGGTGACAGTGATAAGCGAATGGAATATTGTTTATGGTGCCAAGGAGAATATCTTAATGACAGGAATTTTCTAAAAAAAAAATTTGTTTAGTGACGAGGCAACATTCACAACTAATGGAACGGTTAATTCACAAAATACTAGGCATTGGGCACAAGAAAATCCAGTAAATCCAATGGGTAATAAATTGTAGACGACAGTATTCACAAAAAGTAAATGTATGGTGCGGCATATTAAATACCAGAATAATTGGCCCATTCTTTTTCGAAGGCAATTTGAACAGCCAAAACTTTTTTAAATTTTTTGAATAATGAGTTTTCCGATGCTATGGTGAACTTCCACTATCAGAAGTTGCTTGATCTAATGTTTCAGTTAGATGGTTGTCCTATCCACAATGCCAGGACTGTGAGGGCGTGGTTGGAAGAGCATTTTCCTAATCGGTGGATAGGATGAAATAGTGGATTAATAGAGTTTCCTTCCAGGTCTCCCGACTTAGATTTTTTTCTATGGGGGTTTATTAAAGAAAAAGTTTACGATACCCGTCCAACTAACGCAGACAAACTGCGTGAAAGGATAAGACAGTCACTCGCAGAAATTACCCCAATATGGCTAATATTGAAAGACGATATAATAAATGTATTCAGTTAAATGGAGGTTTGGTTGAACAGTCCAGAATTTAAAGTTAATGTTATGTGTTATGTAAATTCTTTCATTGTTGTGTTATTATTATTTTGTTACAAGAAAGAGCGTTATTAAGGAAATAGTAAAAAATTTGTATTTAATAAATGCAATGTGGATTTTATTAGACCTAATTGAAAATTATATTTAAATTAAAACATTAATTTGTTATTACATGGACTACTGGATAAGAAGCTTAAATTCATAAATGAACAGCCCGAATCGCCATTTAGTCGTAAAATCATTAATATCCAATATTTTTTCATGAAATTTGGAAGAGACCCATTTTCGGCGACGCCGAATTCAGTGGCGTGCGCAGATTTTTTCTATAAAAATCGCTAATATGGTAATGGTAAAATTTGGTAACACGGCTAGTGGTAAAATTTTCAGTCTGTAAAAGTGATCTAGTAGCCCTTGGTTTTTAAAAAATGGGACGCCACTTGACCCCAAAGTACACTTTCCCCATTTCTCTATTTTGCCTAAAGATCAAAATCGCTCCATAAATAAAAAAGTTATGAGGGTGGCCCGCTTTCAAATGGGTCACTCTGTATATACATATATATAAATATATAACGACCAGAAATTCAAATGTTAATGAATAGTTTATATGAAAAACATTGTATTCCTTTCGAATTCCAGGTTACCCTCCCGACATTACTCAAGATGTTATTATGAATTATTTCTCCAAGTTTGGTAAAATTGTGTGGGTCCGTTTTGGGCATGCTTTTGTACTTATGGATTATGAAGAGCCATCGTCGGCCGAGGAAATACTGAAGAGGATCCACTACCTTGGAGGAGCGCGACTCATCATAAAATACAGATATTTGGGACACCAAGGTGACTATTCGTTCATCTCGATTATGTAAAGGATTACAGAATCTAAAATTGCCCTTATTCTACTCGAGTATTATGGATATTCGTGTATCAATCATTGGTTAAGCAAAATAGTGTATGAACAGGGTGTCTCCTCATAATTAGTGCGGCTTCTGGCGCCTTTACTTTTGAAGATAGAAAAATCTTTTCAAACAAAAGTTAAGCAACTTATTTGTGTGTTGTTGTTTTTGTTAGTTGTGTGGAAGACACCCTGTACATACGCAAATATGGTATGTATGTAGAGGTATACATATTTAAACGAGGTTCTATGATTTTCCCAAAATATAATAGCTCCCCTCGTATATTGTGATGCTGTGACGACGTCTTCCTTGCTTGTGTGAATCAGCCGGCATTTTGCTTTTCAGTGCAAGCGGAAAAACCAAAGGCAGAAGAGTGGAACGGGTTCATCGGCAGCCTAAGAGACATTGCGACATTCGAGGACCAAATTCAAATGTTATGCCAAAACTTGCAGCCGTCCGTGCACGTTCAGTTCCCGAAATACAGAAAGATCTGTGACGACCTGTACGACATCTTATCAGCCGCGTTCCCGCAGTGCCGAGTGCATCCGTTCGGCTCTACGATAACGGGGCTTCATTTCAACGAGAGCGACGTGGACGTGTACATATCCGGCATTAAGCGAGACGAGTGCGACGTGCCATATTTGAGGAGGACGCAGCAGCTGCTCAACAGGTCGCGGCGCTTCTCCAACGTGTTCGTCATACCCAAGGCGAAGATTCCCATCCTGAAGTGCGTCCACCTGGAGACGCGCATCAGCTGCGACCTCAACCTGAGGAACATGCTGGGCGTCTGCAACAGCCACCTGATCGGCTACTATCTGAACGTGGATCCCAAGGTGAGGCACTTGATGCTGACCCTGAAGTACTGGGCCAGGGTGCACAAAATCACGGGCCAGAACTACCTCTTCAGCAACTATTCCCTGATCATGATGGTGCTGTTCTTTCTGCAACAGGAGCCTTATCGCCTCCCCTCCGTCTTCTGCCTGCAACAGAATCCCCGTTTTTCCTTCTGCCAGCACGGCTGGAACGGCGGCTTCGAGCCGCTTCCCGTCGACAGTCGCGCCATCAAGTCCACGCCGTTGCTGGCGTTGCTGAGGGATTTCTTTACTTTCTATTTGGACTTTTCTTACGGAATAGACGCGATCTGCCCGTACCTGGGTAGGCCGCTGAGAAAGGAGGATTTTCGGTGTCCGGAGACGCTCCCCGACGCCTTCTCTTACTATAAAAGGCATGTCGAGAGCGAGCCGCCGTTGGAAGTGGACCGCAGCGTGTGCTTGCAGGACCCATTCGAGCACTCTCGAAACACGACGGCCTTCGTGTCACCCTCTACCCTTAATGTATTTGTGGGCTTTTGCCGTTTGGGGAAGGCGACGTGCTCGACAGCCGACAACGAAGGCGTGCTGTACAGGCTCGTGACGGAAGTGCCCGTGGACCAGAAATGCGCCACGGTACTCACGTCCGACTTGGGCCAGTTCGTAATACCCATGCAGCCAGGACTGAAGCGTATCGAAGAAAAACACCACACTGTACCCGAGAGGCAGGGCGCCTGGTTCGAGTCCGTTCGCGGATTCACGCGGATCGTTTTGAGGGATATCTTGAGATTGGAAGTGGCAGAATTGGACAGCTCCGCGTCAAGGAACAAGATCAGGAGAAACGAGGGCCAGTCGGACGTTTGCGGAGAGAGAGAGACGGACAGCGTCTGTTACGCGTGTAACGGAAAACTGAATTTGTGGGACGCCAGGAAGTCCACGGCGAAGGGCGGCGCGTCCGAAAAGACGCCAGACGCGAACGGCATCATCGAGAAGGAGATCGCTCTAACAACGAAAATGTGCAAGCTGTACAAAGTTGTTCCCCAAATGGACGTGATTGACTTTAAAATAACCCTCGAGCATCACTCGGAACCTCCTCGGGCATCGGTGAAACTGGAGAAAACTGGAGGTTACAAGAATTCCTTTAAATCGTTTTCTCGCTTCTTGTCAGCGAAATTACCGTTGTGGTTTAGAACGTACGAAAATGAAGAGGAACACGTTGCGCAAGGTGGGGCTAATTGACTTGGTTCTCACCTAACGTTACTTTAGCTTTCTTCTCGTCTTGTATACATTGTACATAAAATTAACGAATAATAAAGTATTTTTCAATGTTCTTCAGTCTTCTTTCAAGTCGTCTCATCATTTGCTAAGGTGTTTGCATTAAAAGTCTGTTAAAAGGGCTGTCTTATCTTAAAAATTGGTTGAGAAATTTCAGAAACCAACAATAAAACCGCATTTCTTATATTAATTCTTGAATGCGTAGCTCACGTTTTGTTTGAATCGCAGGAATAATTATACACACACGTGCTACATTACATATCACTCTTTAAAATTAAGACAAAATTATGTTGAAATCTGACACTTTTCGGTTCATGATTCTGCTCGACGTCGGCAAGTTCTAAATATTTTTTTCGCTATCGCCTTCCAAGGGGCAGTTGGTAAAATAAAATGCATATACAGACGTCTCAAAAACAATTAAAACTGGCGTAAGTAATGGTAAGTAATTATTTTTTTTTATCGTAGTATATTTGTAATCGCTAATTAATAATGATTGTATTTGTGGTAAAATAAAAATAGGGGAATATATGTTTCGATTCTTAACGTAAAATAAAATGATTACATTATATGGTTTTATAAGGTTTCAGCTTGTAGAACTGAAAAAACTACATTTTAAACATTTACGAAATTCTCACACAAGAAATGTTTGGAAAAATGCACGTAAACGTAATCTAAAAGAATAAGAGCCGTCTGAGGTAAAAAAAAAATGTATTTAAGCGTTAAGTTTCAAGTAACATTACCTAATTTAATACATTAATATCTTTTTTTTAATCATAAGAAAGTAAAAAAGTCTGGAATTTCTGTAAGGCACATTTCCACTTATGCAATTTGATAACAGCAACTCCTTGGCCCCATGTTTTTGGACATTTGGACACTTCAATTTCTTGCACGACGCGGTGAATGAAACACTGTGCAACGTAAGGAATTTTATAGTGTAAATCTGCCTTGCACCAAAGTGTATAAGTGGAAATCCGCCTTTAAAACAGCAAATTTCTAAAAACTTAAAAATGCAGAAAGCACTAATTTATTTCCTTAGGGATCTCAAGTATTAGTATTCTGTATATATTAAATTAATTTTACCCTCAAAATTTCTATACGTTATGGCACGGTTAATTTTCAGTAACTCCAAAAAAAGTATTTGTTGTATTACATCATTATTACATATGTTGTATTACATTAAACAATTGCCATCTCCATATTACAGAAATATATACCGGCTGTCTGATAAAAAAGCGTGCGAGCCATAACCCCGTTATTTGTAGCCTGATGTTGAAAAACAAAAAAACAGATGATATGGCTCTAAATGAACTATAGGGAGAGTATTGCAGTATTTTTCAACTTTTTTTTTCTGGAAACGCGATAGTCAACTTTTTTTTTCAAATGGCAATATAGAATTTTTTTTGTAATTACTATGCAAATTTGTTTTCTGAATCCAACGATGTAGAACAAATTGACTTTTGTGAAACATTTATTTTTTTCTGCTAAGCTTATTTCACAAAAAAAACACCTAATGCAGAAATGACATAAAGTAGAATGCGAAAAAAAGACTGGGACGCGGACGCTGAAATGACATTTATTTGCTTTGTTGTATCATTTTTTTTTTCCACGGCATACGTGATTAGATTAGTCAAACTACGTTTGGTATCAGTTAGTCGGTAGGACGACGATTGCGATAATGACAAATATTTTGGCATTTTTTCTGCAATAAATGTTTCACAAAAGTCAAATTGTTATACATCGTTGGATTCAGAAAACAAATTTGCATGATAATTTACAATAAAAATCCTATATTGCCATTTGAAAAAAAAAGTTGACTATCGCGTTTCAGAAAAAAAAAAAGTTGAAAAATACTGCAGTAGTCCCACTTATAGTTCCTTTAGAGCCATTTCATCTGATTTTTTGTTTTTTATCAGACAGCCTGTATATTTTTAATCTAGTCCTAATTCGGATGCCTCTTCTGGCGTTAATTCGGTCTGTTGCTTTACAATTCCAGATTTGAATTGTTCTCTTGCTAAGCCATACTCCTCTGTGTCTAGGTCATCATCATCTCTATTATAAAATCCGTCTCTTATTTTTTTAGAACTTTCCTTAGATTTTTTTTCTTGTAAATGAGGTGGAGTAGACAAATCTCCCTCATAATTAATGATGTTATGCTGGGCAATTCTCCATTCTAAATGTTCTGTAGTAAAATCGTCTCTATTACCTAACTGAGAAAAGCCAATGATTTTATCAATCATAATGCTATTCTGTATTAGAGCGATAGTAGGAATTGTCTTAATCTTTAAGTTTTCTGCTAGAAAGGGGCATTTTTCTGCGTTTAATTTGACAAAACGTGTTTCAATGTGTTTTGTAGAAAGTATTTTTAAATGTTTATCAACTATTGCACATCGTGGAGAACTGTTTGTATAAAAATGTATAACAACATTTTCAGACTTTTTTATGACATCAAAAAACATTTTTTCTTCGGGCAGTTCCTCATACTTTCCGTGGCTGTTAGTCACCCAAATTTTCTTTTGTTCTTCCTGTTTCTGTAATTCTTTAATACGATTTAAACGTATCTGCTCTAGCTCGTTTACGTCTAAATTATCTAGCCGTTCGAGAACTGTGTCTACTTGTTTTTCAATTACCTTTGTAACGTTCATCATTTTGTCTTCTAACCCGGACATAATTATCACGTGTAATCTAGAAAACAAATATGCATATTAGAAAGTATGATAAAAAGAAATTTTCATATTTAACGATACATATACTAGCAATGCGTAAAATAAATATTATACCTTTACGGTGCCGCAACCAAACCAATGAACAAATGTTTACAAACTTACAAAGTGAATCACTCTTCTGCTATTGATGGCGTACGTATTTTTACTTTGTTTTTGACAGATTTTCACAATATACCATGGAATATCTAAAAGAAAATGAGACATCGCAGACGTTGACTAAAAAGAAGGCTCGACTAAAAAATTGGAACCTGTTCCATTTTTGCCACCGACTTGATTGTCTGTGACGAGTCGGTAACAAATGGAACGAATGCATTAATACGCGGTAATGCAGATGCGACTACAATTTTGTCGGAGCCTGGGCGAAATATAATGCGTGGTCATCAGCGTACCACATAGGTACACAGTCATAATTTGGTGTTGGATATAAGATCATCAAATAGTGTATGAAACTCTCATTTCAATAAACGTTGATTAGTAAGTGGGTAAGTAAAAAATCGTAAAAAAATACTATTCCTTCTTTTTCTACGTTTTAGTAATATTGCAACGCACATTAATCTTTGCACATGTATCGCCCCGTACATGTTCTATCTTCCCACGGTATACACATGTTATGCATGGTATACAAATAGAAGGTATGATATCTAGGCGGTTGAAATACGTACCGCTTTGCGCATGACGTCACCTTGTGCCCACGTTCCCAATATTTGCCATAAGAACTCGTATTATTTTCATTTATAATTTTGTTATTTTTCATTAAACTTATTATTTATGTAGATATGTTACATATGTGGAGATAAGTTTTGATAAATATCGACCGTGGAATGGGAACGATGAAATAATTTATATACAATAATTTATTGAGTGTTTTAGAAAGTGTTTTGTTCATGAAAGGATGTTTACCCGCGAAAACGAAATTCGAGTTTAATTTTCTTGAATGGATGAAACAATATGTAAAACAAATGTAGGTAATACAAAATTTTATCCACAATCAGAGCAAGTATCATCTGAATTTAATTTATAAATAATATATCTCACTGTCACGTCGAGTGGCATTTTAAAAAGTCGTGTCACAGTGGACCGAATAAGTATTTAAGGAGTATTAGATACAAAGCAATCCAATAGTATACTGGATCTGCATTCGCAGGGCATTCGCTGCTGCCGGCAGCTCAGGCGTTGCCGGCTCTTCAACATTTTCTTAAGTATAGTAATATACATAAAGTTGTTTTACTTTATAATTATTTTTTCCAGCAATTTTAAATGCTTTATTTTAATGCTAACTAATAAATTTATATCTATGTATCTTTTAAAATATTTCCAAACTAGCTTTCTAAGAACGTCACGAACTAACAGTTTACTGAAGTATGAAGTATACTTGTATAGTGAGCAGAATTTTAGAAATTATATTTTTAGAAAATATCTGACAACCTTGCTTTTTTCTACCTACACTCAACATCCACATATCCGAACTTTTCCGTTCCGCAAACTTCCACATTTCCGAACTTTCGTCACCTCGGGATAACCGAACTGCTGGCGCATGCGTAAGGGTTTTTCTGGCTCATTGGTCATTCGACAGCGACATTCGACATTTGACAGCGACAAGTTCGGTTGTGTGGAAGTACAAATTTGGAAATATCGTGAAAAAAAAGTTCGGAAATATGGAGTTCGGATATGTGGATGTTGAGTGTATTTTCAATTTAGAATGGAAATACAGTACCTTCTATTTGTATACCGTGCGTTATGTATACTGTGGTGTCTTCCTACTTCCTAGTTCCTACAAAATACTAAGAGCACTAGTGATGTCAAATATCGGTACATTTGAGTATTACCGGTTTATCTGATTGCCCGATTAACCGGCACCCGTTACTTTTGCAATGGATACCCGTTACTTTGTACCCGTGTACTTTTTACCCGGTACTCCGGTATTCGCCGCGGCTGCTGAATACCCGATATATGATACACTCAACATCCACATTTCCGAACTTTTTACGTTCCGCAGACTTCCACATTTCCGAACTCTCGTCACCTCGGGATTACCGAACTGCTGGCGCATGCGCAAAGGGTTTTTCTGGCTCATTCTAGTACTTTTCTTTGTTTTTCGAGGTTTTTATGCAAATGTAATACATACATACCTGTGTACATGTTAATAAAAGAACGTTTTTCTAAACAAAAAAATGTCAGGTGCAAAGGAGAGAGTGATGCAGGTAATTATTTTGTAATTCAAAGTAAAGGTTTGTTGTATTGAACATTTTGTTGACGTAACCTATAATAATTTCAAACTGAAATGAAAAATTATGAGAAAATATGTATTTTTAAGAAAACCGTGATAACAAACAAACATTATTGTGCTGTTTATTTGCAGAGAAAAGAGCCTGCTAAGAGGCTAACCTTGGAGCAAAAACTGGTTTTGATAAATCACGCAAAAAAATGGTGTTAAAAATGTTGATCTATGTAAGATGTACAATATTTGTAAATCGTCAGTGGCAGAAATTCTTGGAAAAAAAGAAATTTACTTTGAAAAAACTGAAAAAAAAGACGAAAATTGGGTGGACGGATTGACACAATAAAGTGCACCGGTACTTATGATACGCCATTTGAAAGAAGTGTTTTTCACTGGTTTGTACAAAGAAGAACTCTTGTCTCAGGTGTGCTGCTGAGGGAGGGCGATTTCCTCTTTGCTGAATTCAGTGACAATCGAAATGTTTGATAACAATCGCATTATTGTGTTTACATTTTTTCTCATTTCAAATTTCGCTGTTTTATGTCGTCAACCAATCAGCGACAACTTCGGTTATGTGGAAGTACAAGTTCGGAAATATCGTGAGAAAAAGTTCGGAAATATCGTGAGTTCGGAAATTTGGAGTTCGGATATGTGGATGTTGAGTGTAATAAGATGGGTTGCATACCGCATCTTTGGACTGGTCTCCCTGGGAATGTAATCGCTAATAAGGCACGATATTGCTTGCTATCTGTGTATTTTCAATGGTGGTATACGAAATTCGACCTTATAGTAGTCTCGGTAAAAATTCGGTACTTCGGTACATCGGTAGTTCGGTAGCACAGTTACGTGCTCGACGCACTGCACCGCGACTGTCACGATACTGCTAACGACTGTAACAGATCTTGCATTGCAGGTACTGAAGTAACGGATACTTTCCATGGCCATTACCAGGTACCGGGTACTTTTATAAATAACGGGTATTTAGTACCGGGTATGTACATAGTTACAATATTGACATCACTAAATAGCACAGTTTATAGTCAGTCACTGCACGACGCACGACCACAAAACATCTAAATAGAAGAAGGGCAATCTCCATAGATAAGGAGGGAAACAAGCATCGGAGCCACCATATGTACCGGTGGCCAGTTTTTCATAATGCGCATGCGCGACGATAAATCGAAATGCGTAGCCGTGCATTGGGATCGCCAACTTCATTTTACAATTCAATTTTTCATACAGCAAATTCGTTGTTGCTGCATAAAAAATTGATTTGTAACCATACCCCACTTTGTGATTTTATCATTCAAGGTGGAATAAATAAAAACAATTTGCTTGGAATTATTTATTTCTACAATTATAAACATTTAAAACAATACATTATCAATACATATCGACATAATAAACAAAAATTATTGAAAACAAAAAAAGTCAAAGATTAAAATAAAAAAATTTCACATCGAGATTAGGTTGTATTTAACTTGGACATACCTGCTGGACATCGTGAACATACTTCCTACTGATGAAGTAGAACGCTTGTTGTTGCATGGCTCTATACAGTGAAGAACGCTCTAAAAAACACATAATATTTCATTACCATTTTAAAGTTCAAACGCTGAGAAACTTCTATTTTTTAAAATGTACACAAGCTCATTTACAAGACTCAGTATTTCATATTAACAGTAAACTAGAAAGAACTTTGCTAAACCTAACAATTAATTAAATTACACGTATCTTTTTATGCTTTTCATGCACATCTTATTATGTTCTTGTAATATACTAATCATTTATAGGTTAGATAAGTAATTTAAGTACAGTATTTACTTACCAATAAGTAGAATAATTTATATTATATGCTTAAATGCCAATCAGAAAATAAATAATAGTTTTATCACGAAATAATGCACAAAATAATTTGATGCGAATCAAAATTTTCCATTAGGGACGCTTCCTAAAACAACAACAATCAAGGTTTAAATTAAAATGCCGCGTTTCTATTGGATATGGATCGCCTAGGCAAATAGACCTATGGGATTCCCGCCACCGATACCACGCGGCCATTTCGTTATTTATAATGTTTCCCCTGATTTGGGGAATTATAAAAAATATGCCAACTTTAAAGTCAATTATTTAATCTGAAAATTATTATTATTGTAATTATTATTATTCAAAATGTCTAGTTTGACTTACTTTACTGTATTTAATGCATGTAAGGGGATATATCTAACATAACGAAATATCGCGTCAGAGTGTTGCTAAAATTATTACGACTTAAGGTGCATCAGGCAACATCGCACTGATAGCGTGTTGCGAGGTCGTGAATGCTAGTTTCACCCCCGTGCGCACGACTGCACGGTTTAAAGTCACGACGTCACGACTGTCTATCTATGCTACGCATGGTTTTCTATGGGTATTTTCTATTTAGATGTTTTGTGGGGTATTTGTCAAGTAATTGCAAATTTTTGCTGGTTATTAATAAGCTGGAGTTTTTAGAGCCCACAGTGCTGTAATTATAATATTAGATATTAGTACAGTACAGCATCGTTCATGTTTTGTGACGTGACGTGAGTAAATGTATATAAATGACTATGCTAAATCGGCGGTGTCAGTAAATTAGTAATGTAATCATATCAACGCTATCAGCTTCTAATATTGCAAATTTTAATAGATAATCTGCAGAAAGTGGGGAAAGGCGCAATGTTGAGTAGATTATTATAATCTATTATTTTGGAAGTGTATAGGGACATTTGATAAAAAATATTCATGATGAATCAGGATCTACGAAATGGGCATAACGGTATCAGTGAGTACTTACCTATTTAATATTTGTGTATAATTTCAACTTTGGAATATTATAGATAACATGCCAAGTCTCAAGGATGGTGAGTTTGAGGAAGTACAGATTCCTGTGCCCTGGGGTCATATAACTGGTAAGTGTCTTGGCCTAATATTTACTATTGGTGGCATTGCTCGTAAATAATTTATCTGGTATTTCCATTATCAATACTCTTATCAGGAATAAATTATGACACGCATCTGTTAAGAGACATTGAGTGGAAACAACAACCTATGATACTACTTGGCTGCGTGGTTGAAATGTTTTTAGTTCAAAAGAATTAGTTACAGTAACAAAAATAGAAATAATGTTAAGGTTACTTAATTGCCTACTTAAGTCATTATCTAAGATGTAGCTGTAGATTTAATATATAAAGTAATATAGTAACTTTGATAATAAGAACTTAATAGTAATATTCCAACAAAAAAAAAACGATGGTGTATATCAATAGTAGTTGTATATGTGGTGTTTAATATTTGGATTATGAGTCTACTTAGTTATCTAGATAAAATTTTCCTTAGTTGATATGACTATGATGACTTTTGGTGTGGCCGTATTCCTAGTATAATGATTTTTTTTGTAATAATAACGATATGATTGGTGGTTATTTTTTGCAGGCAAGTGGTGGGGCCCAAAGTATGTCCAACCAATTGTGGCCCTACACGGTTGGCAAGATAACTGTGGGACGTTTGACAACTTGGCTCCGTTACTTAGAGATAAAGGATTGTCTGTATATTGCATAGACCTGCCGGGCCACGGGTTCTCTTCTCACTTACCTCCTGGTCAGAGCTATTACATTTTTTGGGACGGAGTTCATTTTTTAAGGAGAATCGTGAAACACTTCAACTGGAATGACATTATCATACTTGGACACTCTCTGGGAGGCGCAATCGCGTTCCTCTATGCGGCCATGTATCCAGACGACGTTAAGAAATACATCAGCATAGACATTGCAAGTCCGGCGTAAGGAGCGTAAAGAAAATGTGTAATTTACTGGGTCCGAGCGTGGACAAGTTCTTATCCTACGAGGGTAAGTCTTGTGATCAGATGCCGTGCTACGAGTACGAAGAGATGGTCGACGTGCTCTTTTGACGCGCACGCAGGTTCCATCGACAGACGTGGCTGCGAGATAATGTTGAGAAGGGGCATGAAACCGGCCGCCCATCAAACGGGGTACTTGTTCACACGTGACCCCAGACTAAAAACTGCAGCCATGGGTTTCATGACCATTGATCAAGTGCTGGAATTGGCCTCCAGAATTAAATGTGAAGTCATGAATATTAGAGCAAACTCTGGCTTACAGTTCGATAATCCGGAATACTATGATTTAGTTTTGGAAGCCATCGAGAAGCAGGCGAAGAAGCTGGAAAGGCATTTTTTCGAGGGTACACATCATTTACATTTAAATGACGCTGAAAGTATAGTTCCTAATATTTATAGGTTTGTAGTATCGTAATTTCCCGTAATATTTGTATAGTAAATGAAATACAGTGTCGTAAAAAACAACGTCAAGTCAAAAGGGCGTTACAGACCAGGTCCCGACTGGTGGTGTGACAAAAAAGAAATTAGTTGAAAGTGACTTGGTCCTTGAGATATAGTCACTTTTGTAATATTTTTTTTTTTTATATTGACCTGAAAAACATGCCACTTGGATAAATCAGAACATTTTACAACAGTCGCACTGTACACATATATTAAAGAGAGAAACTATTTATACCGAGTTTCACACATAGGGAAATTATCCCGAAATTGATGACTTGCTGTTGTTGAATAGCAATGTATTTTTTTTAACAAAGCTACTACTTCTATTATCATCATCTTTTTATCCTCCATTAGATGTGTTAACTTTTGAAGACAGTTGTAGATTCCATGTAGTATATTTTTATAAAGGGTGATTAGTTGAAGTTGGGCAATACTAATAACCATAACCTTAAAAATGGCTTTCTTATGGTGGGTTCATGCAGAAATTTTTAGTAATAAGAATAAGAATAGTAATAAGCATAAAAGTTAAATCTTCGTTTTATAATGACCCAGTTCATGCAGGCAAATCCTTATTTTTAAAATTATTACTAAAAATTATGTTTACTGCATGAACTTTTATGCTTATTACTATTCTTATTCTTATTACTAAAAATTTCTGCATGAACCCACCATTAATTTTTTATTTTAGAAGTTGTGACTGTTGTAAAATTTTATAATTTATGGTGGGTTCATGCAGAAATTTTTAGTAATAAGAATAAGAATAGTACAGATAATTTTTAGTAATAATTTTAAAAATAAGGATTTGCTGCATGAACTGGGTCATTATAAAACGAAGGTTTAACTTTTTATGCTTATTACTATTCTTATTCTTATTACTAAAAATTTCTGCATGAACCCACCATTACTCAAATGCATTCTATTCAGCTCAATATAAAAATGAAAAAAGGCATTCACAGTTGAAGTCTTGCCACAAAAATTTTAACTTAGGGAAGTGATTTTTCGCCAATTGTACAAAAGTGACCATCTCGAGATGCAAGACGCTCATCTAAGCGGCTTGAAGTTGCTTTTTGAGATGCCCTATAGATATTTAAATGGTTTTTCTAGCAGAGTACTGGTTGAGGTAGTGGAATAAATTGTGATATCCTCTTTGTGATTAAATGTTATTTCCTTATTTTACGTCGAGTCTTTTAAGCTTTATATAGGTTTTAAACTCATTTGTTATTAATTGTATCGTATGCGATAGAAATGTTAACAAAAAATCAATACACAATGAGAACATTACTTTCCGTATATGAATTTCTTTCCAGTAAATATGAGATACACGTACGTACCAGCTGATCTCAAGTCGTTATGAGACGACGTACTATCAGAATTTTATTGTCCTGAGGAGTGACAAACAAATAATAACAATTTAAAGAAAATCTTGATATATTGTAAGACAATGCAATTTATACGAAAACTGGCAAATGGCATTTCCATTTACACACCACGAGGGCAGGTTCGGATCGATACTGGTGGCATATATTTTTCCATTGGGTCTCCGAGGGGCTAAATATTGCTTTAGAACGGAGATTTCCTTTGCGATTTCCAAGTTCTGCAAAAATATACGTTACAAAAGGTAATACTCGATAAATCATGTTTCTGACAATCGGCTATCTTCTGATTTAATTGGCGCTTATATAGAGAATGACTAGACAGGCACAAGAACCTTTTGAGATGGGTACTTATGTATGTAAAAATGAGATTTATGTTATTAAACACTTATTGAATCTAATACAAATTATATGAATAATATAATGTCACTTTTGTATTGAAAATATTAGATTAAGTTCCTAGTGAATATAAATAATACCTATTTCGATTTAGTGTTAAATATTTACTTGAAATTTATTGAGACGTCAGATATAATACTAGTAGGTATTGTGGATGTCTTACCCGTAGAATTTGTTTATTCCTCTCGTAGGCATGTTCTAAAGTTTTAACAGTTATTTTACTTTGAGACATAGTGTTGTTATAATCCTCACTTTTATATCAGATTGTTCCTAAAACAAAATTTTCATAGGAACCTACCTATTTACAGATAATTTTTTCACTGAACGATTTACAAAATCTTGGTATGACCGATATTCCTAAGTGTACGCTGTACAATACCAAAGGGATATGTACATTTAATTTTTGTAATAATTAATTTTAAGATTTGTGATTACGTGAAATGTGTTGTTACCTATATCGCAAAAGAAACACACCAAGTACTAGGGGTCAGGGATATTTTCTTTCAACATCAATCAGAAAAGGACCCATACAGAAGTTGGCAATTTTTTAAATAGTCCAATAATTTTTATGACGCTTTTCTGCTCATATTCCTGTGTCAAAAGTGTCAAAAGAAAGCAGCTCAGCTTTCATATCGCTGTTTCTTTAAAACGAGAGGCGGACTCGGGTGGATTTGAAAATTGTGTTAATTGGGGAACTGTAGTATTTTACACATTATCACAGTGTCACAGTAAGTGTGAAAATATAAATATGTATGTCCTATTTTTAATTGAAAATGATAAATACGCCTTAGGAACAAAAAAAGCGGTGCAACTTTATGATTCCACCATGGACGTGCATATATATTTTATAAATTCGAAAATTGTAAAATAATTGTTTTCATTCAAATCAATATGGGAGATTAAAATTAGCCTGCATACAAAACTATTAATAGCCAGACAATCTGAAAAAAATTTCTGTGTTAATAAACCTAGCTGAAATACACGTCACTGGCGTCTTAAACAAGTAGAGTGCCTAAAGTCTTAAATCATTTTAACGACGTCGTAAAAAATGTATGGCACAGTGGACCGAATAAGTATTTAAGGAATGTATTAGATAATACAAAGCACAATAGTATACTGGATTGGCCTTCCAGTTGCCGGCAAAGTCAAGGCGTTGCCGGCTCTTCAAAATTTTCTTAAGTATAGTAATATACATAAAGTTGTTTTGATTTATAAATATTTTTTCCAGCAATTTTAAACGCTTTATTTTAATGCTAACTAATAAATTTATATCTATGTATTTTTTTTAAATATTTCCAAACTAGCTTTCTAAGAACATCACGAACTAACAGGTTACTGAAGTATGAAGTATACTTGTATAGTGAGCTTAGCAATTTTAGAAAATATATCTGACAGCCTTGGTTTTTTCTAACTATTTTCAATTTAGAATGGAAATACAGTACGGATGTAGTTGAAACAGCAAAGTATTAAGAATTACAATAAATATCGTAGTAACGGATTTTAAAAGTACGACTTACATTGATTTATCTTGGAACTTATAAGATCTGAATTTATAAATATTGTGAGTAGCTCCCCAGCCCGGTTTCTCTTATATGCATTTTATCATGTTATGTTGTTAAAGTATGTACCCTCTTATAGCGTTAAAGCGTTACTATGGATACACAGTGTTGGTTGACTGTCTCTGCCAGATGCAGTGTTGCCAACTCTTCAAAATGGAATTTACCACAAAGACGGTCAAAATTTCCGGTCTTTTCCGCGAGTTCTTAAAATACGTGTATACAGGGTCGCCGATCGCCAATAGTCAAAATTCCTGGGGAGAGGATGTTACTAATAAAATGAGAATAACATTTTACTAATACGTAAACAAATAAATTTCTAATATATTAGATATTTTATTTTTTATTTTTAAAAGAATACAAATTGCATTACTAATTTTTAAGTTGGCACAATCTAGATTTTTTGACTGCAGGGAGCTTCGAAAGACAGTCACAGTATTTAAGGTATCATTGGATAAAACGTTTCTTTTCTTATTTTTTACGTCTGTTACAATGGAAAAGTCCTTTCAGCTTCTGCATTAGAATGGGGCAGACAATACTATTTTAGCGACAGTACTTAAGTTTCTGCATTAGATTTATTTTTATGAATTTTAGAATTTTCCACGAATATGGCGTTTTGGGTTAAAATTTCCTCTTTCCCTCCCACGAGTTGGCAACACTGGCCAGATGTTAGAAAACGTACACTCGAACCCCTCTTAAGTCACCCAATCCGTGCATCATCGTCTCGCTTAAGTCGCGAAATTTAGTCTCTTAAGTCGCGATTATAACCTCAACTTTTTCGTGTTTTAGCTGCAAAAAAATATATTTAGAGATATACCACAGCGACCATATTTAGAGATATACGACCTGACACTCGCGACTGCGCCAGACCGAAAACCGTGAGTCGCACGAGGTTGCCGACGACGCCATTGGCTTTTTCGCGCCAAGATTAGTGTCGGGCGCGAGTGTGTCCGAGAAATCGATCGTCTTCGGTGCGAAAATCGCCGCCGGAGAACCGTAATGCCGTACGAGGTTCTGCCGACACTGGCGAAAACAACATCCCTCCAGTCTGTCGCGTATATCTCCACTGTCCGTCGTCGTAGAAAAACGAGCGATTCCCCGTTTAAAGACCCATACATCCACGTGTATTGGTTTAACATGTATTGGTACTAAGAAGCATTCAGGTAATAAGCTGCTGTCGCTGTCAACACGTCCGTCACTGTATTCACTGGTTCTGAATATTCAAACATATTTGGCATATTTGAGTATTTTGATATCTGTGTGGATGGCATGTTTGGAATATTTGCGAATACATCAAATGTTTGTACAAATACAACGATACTCAAACACAAATACGCTACGCCAAGTGAAGTGCCACCACAGTTACCAATTTTTTTTCAAAACTTTTTTTGGAAAAACATTTTTGGTTGCTCTATCTTTTGAATCAAGGGTGGGCTAACGAAAAAAAACTTGGGCTATCCTTGGCTAGACTTGGGCAATCGAATGACAGTGTTGAAACATCAAATTTCACCTAATTTTTTTTTGAAATATTTTTTGAAAACAAATTTTTTTTTGCTTTATTTTTTGAACTAAGGGTGGGCTAACGAAAAAAAACTTGGGCTCTCCTAGGCTAAACTTGCGCAATCGAATGACAGTATCAAAACATCGAAAGCTACCAAATTTTTTTTTCCTAAATTTTTTCGAAAACAATTTTTTTGCTATATTTTTTAACCAAGGGGGCTAACGAAAAAAACTTTTGAGCTATCCTGGGCTAACCCTGAGCAATCGAATGACAGTGTTAAAACATCGAAAATTTTTTGTTCAGGTTAAAATTTTTTTTTTTTGTTATAACTTTTGTGCTGACAAAATAAAATGCTGGGCTATCCTGTGCTCATCATGGGCAAACGAACCATGTTACCCGATTTTGTTGTTTTTTTTCCAGCCATTAAAGAATCTTCTAAAAATTTAAATAATATAAATAAAAAAAAACGATAGACGGTCGAGCAACGGTTGTGCCGTTTGAAACGGTGTGATTCCGTTTAATTCCGTGTGATAACGTTTACACGGTTTCACACGGTTCACCCGGAAAACCGAAGATACCCGAATACGGGTGAAACGGACTCGCACGGGTCAACCGTTCGGTGTACATAAGCACTTCCTTTTATTTTATGGCGGCACTTCACTTGGCGTAGCGTATTCGTATATTTGTTGTATTTGCCCAAAAACGGCGATGTGTAGAGAAGCTATTCGCTATATTTGCTTCATTTGTACAAATAACGCGAATAGCGGTAACAGCAAATATGCGTTTCCGTCCACTTGTCGGTTTTCAAGCACACATCAAAGAAGTCAAACAAGGCGAATATTTGCGGTAACCGTCCACACTTGGTTCCACCAGCGCCGTGTTCGTCATGGTCTTTTAATAACTTTGTACTTATGTAGATTTAACATGTAGATGTATCGGTAATAAGAAGCATTCAGGTAATAACCTGCTGTCGCTGTCAACACGTCTGTCACTTTATTCACTGGTTCTAAATATTCAAACATATTTGGCATATTTGAGTATTTTGATATATGTGTGGATGGCATGTTTGGAATATTTGCGAATACATCAAATATTTGGACAAATATAGCGATACATACTCAAACACAAATGCGCTACGCCAAGTGAAGTGCCACCATTACTGGCGCACCAGCGACCACTGGCGCTACTAAATCCATGCATGTGAAACCCGCTATGATATACAGGTACTCGTATTATTCGTATCACAACTTCCTTTGAACACAAATTCATATTTAGGTATTTGTCATGGCACAATATACTATGGTATTTGTTGTCTGGCAGTAGCAACAGCAGGAAGACGTGGCAACCGCGAATAATAAGTTGGCGCAAAGATAAAAGATCATGCGCGGTCTAATGATGGGTTCATGCAGAAATTTTTAGTAATAAGAATAAGAATAGTAATAAGAATAAAAGTTAAACCTTCGTTTTATAATATCCAGTTCATGCAGTAAATATAATTTTTAGTAATAATTTTAAAAAAATAAGGATTTACTGCATGAACTGGGTCATTATAAAACGAAGGTTTAACTTTTGTTCTTATTACTATTCTATTCTTATTACTAAAAACTTCTGCATGAACCCACCTTAACATGAATAAATTTAAGATATTGGTGAATAAATTATATGGACCCGGTGTGCGCCTTTAGTTTCTTATACTGTACGTGAAACCCTTACGTCACATAAGAGACATCCAAAAAAAAACGTCATCAAAGTTGGCCAGGAAAAAAAAGATGTATTTCTATTCAATCTGCTAACAATTTCAATAATTGTTAGCAGATTTTGATTATTTAAAAAATGACTTTTTTTCCTTTCCTTTGAGTGTGAAAGTTTCTCTTAACGACGATATCATCATTCGGGCCTCTCAGAATTTAACATACCCCCTCCCCCAACATATGTCATTTCTTTACCACGTACCAGCGTACATAGGTATGTAGGTATGTATGTCATATCAAATGTATACATACATACGTACATATTATGTACGTTGGCTTTACTTTTCTTCATTTCTATAGCATTGAACATTTGAACAGTTCTATAGCATCAGAAGCTGTTCTATAGCATTGTTATGTTAGCATATAGCCCTATATGTTTTGTGGCATACAGGGAAATACATCACTTATTACTCTATTACCTAGTTATTGTTAGATATTACTCTACTGAACTGTTTCGGCCGGAACGACTTGTCTTGGTGATGTTGAAAAACGTAAAAATCTGACTCGAGCCACACGAACAAATTAATTACATTTACAATTTATCCGCATGGAGCAAGTTAGTTGTTACATTCAATTGGGCAAAAAGTACCCTTCCTCTAACTTTGCTGTATTCATCCAGTAGGTATTAGGTGCTGCAGCTACCTATTATCCAAAAGTTATCCCTATTATCTATTCTTTGGCTTAAACTGCTTAAAATCATAACATCGATTATTATTGACAACTTTAAATAATCTTCCATTAAAAGGGGAATTGTTTTTTTGTCACTAAATACGTGGCATAGTGAAATACATATATATCCATACGTGAACCTACCAAGAGAATCTGAAACTTTTTCGAATTCTCGAATTGTAATGATAATGCGTCAATGACAATGACGCTTTCCTGATCTAGTTCCTGCGAACAGCGTTGAAAGAAAGCGGCATCTATTTAGATGTTGTCTGGTAGCTATGATCACTAATCAGGCAAGGTGTCTTTTATTCACAGTTGAAGTATGTAACATTTACAGAGTTGTCGTTTATATTTTGATACTCAGCTTCAGGGTTTATTATCTGAAATAAAAAAATCTTGAATAAAAGTCTGAGTACATTTTCTCTATTATCTTTTAAGATTATAAAAATTGACAATAATTGAACATTGAAGGCACAAAACAAGACAACAATCATCTTGTAATGGAACACCCTGTATATTTTTACTTTTCTGCAAGAATTTTTTCATTTAATTCAAAAGTTTGGGAATTACTTTAACTACAGTTTAATATAATTATACTGAAGCTGTCGGGCTTTAGATTGCCATGAAAAAAACAAATCCCTAACCGTTATTAGTTATTATTTTGCATTTTGATGTTTAAGATATAACAATCTCAAATTCCACCAACACCTATTGCTGTGGAAAATTAAAACGCCAATTTGGAAGTGATATTAATTGAAATTTAATGTTCATTATTTTTTTTTCAATTTACATTCAAGTCAAAGAAAAATAAGTAAACTATAGACTATATGTAAGCTGGGCTAGACATTCTCAAAATATGTCCTGTTTAATTTTTGTTTAATATTAATTTTATAACTAGAGCAAAACAAATATATTGTACGTACATTCAACCCTTTGAAATCTAAGTAAATTTAGTAAAGTGAAAAACTATTTTAAAACTGACTTACCATGTGCACATTTCTATGGTCGAAACAAAAAATGCGAGGAAAGTAAAATGAATAAATGTAGTTCAAGAATTTTTTTAAGTGCGCTCCTAGTAAATTTCAAGAAAATGTACATCCATCCTTTTTTTAGAACGTAGAATAATACTTGACAAAAGAAAATAAATACTTATTTACGTGCATTTATTTTTTCCGTTAAGTACGATATACATACGTACCTGCCTACCTTCAGTATTACGATAGTGCTATCAACATGCATATGATAATATGTAAATTAATATGTCCCATAAGTAGAATGTATTATCATTTTACGTGTTTCGTTTGCTTATAATTGCATAAAAAAATTTCATGCTTGTACGAATATAATGGGGTCAAAGTTTCCTCACTTCATTACTATAGTGAAGTTTGAATATAAAGGGAACCTTTATATCCGAACTTCCTTTATAAGAAGTTTTTTTTAGTTCGTTATATAACACAGTAATGGATTTATTAACGATACTACTTCAAGTTTTCATGAGCAGTTAGTTAATTTACTATGTTTTTCTCTTTATAGAAGCACGAGAAAACGAGTTGCTTTTCTTAAACTGAAAATCGGTCAATAAATAATGAGGATATTTTAATTTATAAACCAATATACCATATGATGATATTGGTCTAGTTATTTTTTTACGTTACTAGACGAGAAGAATTTTTCGTTAAAGATGTGTGGTTTAAAGTAATTTTGTTTTAAAGTTTAAAGTAAAGTTGTATTGTAAAGATGTGTGGTATAAAGATGTGTGGTACAAAAATGTGTGGTATATTGAAAAAAAAAAAAAGAAAAAGAAAAAAGATCTTGCAATTCAAAATTTTATTCTTATATATTGTACATACACAGGTTTAACATAATTATACAATGACGCATATTTTTATAAAAATATCATGAGCATATTATTTAATACTACAACAATATAAATTAGGGAAGACTAAAATTAAAAGATCTTGCAACATCCTACATGCCTGGTAAGAATCAGTTTTGTACAAAATGGCAAAACCACCCAACAAAAAAAAAAAAAATATTTACATACATACATACATGGACTAAATATACTTAAGTTTCAGTTGTTTTAACAAAGTACTTATGTTGAAATTACTTGAAAAATTAAACATTGTGGAAAAAATTACCTGCAGTACTAGTTTAATTATCTTGAATTAACTAAAATTACATTAAATTTTATTTAGGACCGATTTCTATAATTTGAAGTATTTAAAGTTAAAATGAATAGAAACTTATTTTAATATGTTGATTTGACACTATTTGAACGAGTTTTTCTTGTAAAATATACTCGTATAATTATCTACAGTTACCGTCATCTTGTCGAATAATTAAAACCTTCTTCTTTTTCAAATTTCTTTTTAAAAATCTTTTGTTTCTATATATTTATCAGCTGGGTTCGTTTAAAAAACGTAACCAGCCTCAAATTATTATAATTAAGATAATTAATGTT
Source organism: Aromia moschata (assembly GCA_029963805.1). Classification (NCBI taxonomy): domain Eukaryota; kingdom Metazoa; phylum Arthropoda; class Insecta; order Coleoptera; family Cerambycidae; genus Aromia; species Aromia moschata. The sequence continues at coordinate 2,018,616 of JAPWTK010000055.1, read as the reverse complement.
GTTTCTACAGTAGTCGCAAAAATATCATAATATATATGTATGTGTCCTAACACTTAATACACATCAGAACAGGTATAAAATAGAGGGAGTCTTCAAATGTTCAATATATATCTTTTTTATATATATGTACATAAATTGCTTGACTATTTTCCTAAAACCTGAAGAAAACACTAAAGTACATTTTTTATGTATAGATATCCCGGGATTCGCCATATGCCGTGACACTTATAATATTGAACAGAATAATTAATTGTTTTTATTTTTTTAGTGCGCTAAATAGTAGAGCATTATATGTATATGGTTTTGCATAAGCACATTTACTGTCTTAGCAGTGGATATTTAGTTTTATCAATTTTTAAATTTAGATTTATTAGCACATGCTAATAAATATGTACATACCATTGGTAACTAAAAATTTTTATAATGCGCCATTGGATTTTTTTGGAATTGTGACAAAATTACTATAGAAGTAATAGTTCAAACAACCCTATCATGAAGTGGTAGTCTGAACGTTACCCCGGTAATCCGAATGCCGACAAGACAAGGCTCGTCGCTGCTCTGCATTTGCAATCAGTGATTGAATATTGTTTTCTGAATATAGAATATTGTAACTATTATTAATATTATTTCTCTTCGCATCCACGTTTAAAATCCGTTAAGTACAAAATATCTACATATTTAATTCTGTATATTTAAATTTAAGATTTAAATCTATAATCAAGAAAATCAACAACTAAAATTAATAAACCTTATAGTGACATGAGAAATAAACAAAATAAAAAAAAAACTATTTAAGTGTATCCCGAATATGACATAAATAAACTAATAAACATAAAACAGAAATAAAAATATCGTCCTTAAATTTACTACAATTTTGATAACGGATAAAATTTCCATTCATCAAACAAAGGTTATTGTGAATTGCACTATTTATTGTTTAGAATGCATTAAGATATGCTGTTTATTTATTTATTTTTTTACTTTATAGTCAAGCAATTTAATTAGTTACATACAACCTGTGAATTACATCATGCCAATTTTATAATAAATAACATATTGAGAAATACACACTTTAATGTTGCTGTGTTAACAAAAGGATTGTTGGGAAAGAAATGACAAAATATAATAAAATGGATTAGATGTATACAATCTTTTTAATCATATTCCAGGAATTCGTGACGGTTATTCTAATTTAGTAATTCCTGTTGTCGTAGTGCGAAAATTCTATGGATAGTACATGTATTAAATGATCTAGTTTTCGAATTATCCATTTTTCTACGGAAGTTTTTTTCTTGAGGGAACATCTTATTTAATACAATAATAGGCGACTGGTGATATCCTACAAAAATCACGGACAACATGTGAACAATACATAACCGTTTAACATAAACTAAAATGTAAGTACATTTAAAGTATCCAAAGTAATGTAACCACTATTGCCTATTAGTTACTTATATTTTACAATCACAAGTTTATACATTACATGATATGTGATTTATACAATTGGAAAATACGAATGATTTTTTTTATGTGAATAGTGGCCAAAGTATATGCTGAATTGACTACATTAAAAGTAAAAAAAGATAAAAATACATCAAAACTATCACATAGAATATGTAAATATGGAAGGTAGCCAATTCCTCATTACGATCTCTCTTCAAGTACATTGTTATTTATTGTAACAACAATTTTTCTTTAGTAATTGGACGAATATTTTTTCCACATATTAAACAGATGTCTTATTAACAATTTTCATTACTACCTACGTTAATATGACTAGATATAAAACTGGATAATACGAAGATAAAGGAATATTATAACATATCAGTCTTTCTATACGTCTACATAATTCGTAAAATAATGGTAAAGTTAGGATGTAAATTAGCAGAATAAACATCCATTTTTAACACCGTTAATGGCCATGTTCGCATCTACAAGTATGTATCCATATTATGTCCATGAGTAACTCCCTCAGGTATACATATGTATATGATTATATTTATTGCATGAGCAACTGATAGTTGTCTACCAGACGAGCACACAATTTAGAGGGAATAATCTGCCAATGCTCCTATACTAGAATGCCGCAAAAATATTTTGCATATAACTAAATAGGACTAGATTATTCTTAAAACATTCCTCCGGTCATACAGCTTGACCAAAATATTTCATTGATGTGCTATAAGTAATATTGGAACCAGAAACATTTGTGAAGTCAAATATTCTTAATTGAAGTGTTTTAGATTGTAACCAGGGTGAGCGTTAGGAAAATGGTCTACAAAAGGTTCGACACGATACAATTATATCATCGTATGTGTATATTTATTTTATTAGTCGCTGGCCTGCACCCACAGATTTACTCGCGTGGTATTTAAATTTTATTTAAATGAAATAAAAATTTATTTAAATCAATTTAAGTTCATATTTTCCTTTTACGATTGGATGCTTATTCGCTAAATGTATAAATTACTACACTGGGAAAACTTAGAGCTAACAAAAGGCTACAACAAATGGAACTGTTTAATAATTGCAGACAATAAATGTACACCTTTTACTGTTTATTTTTAATTTACAACATGTTACCCGGTTCCGACCTCGTGGATCCGTGATAAACCTGTTTGTGCGGGACGAAACTGCTCATGATGGGCCCCCCATTCCTCCACGACAACGACATGGGGCCGACTCGTGTGTACACAGGTTGACTCGATGGGGAAACCAGATCGGGGGGTTGTCTTGTACTACTTTTTTCTCCTTCTTTGTCCTCTTCAGGGTATGCGTGGGAGCGAAGTAAGAATCCGAATACACTTTTCGGTTGTAGTAGCCGCCGTTCGATGACGGATAAGGAGCTTCTTCATCGGCACTGAGGGTACAGTCGTTCCACATCTGTCAACATTAAAGCTGTTTAACATGAGTACATCATATATCGGGGCATTAAAAAAAACTTCAAAGTTGATTGAGTAAAAATCATGTTATGTACATATGTATGTATATTTTTTCTCAAGATTGCGAAACTAATAGTGTCAGGTGGATTCAGCTACTGTCACCGCGCTACGTACGGCGTTGACCCCTTCCCGAACAGTCTCCAGAGCCCGTGTAATGCCACGAATGCGCAGTAGTACGCTATCCCCATTCCGGTCGTCGCGGGAACGCGGGAGACTCTTATGGAGTTTTACAGCCGCGTGTAAAAATGTTCCGAAGGTTTGCGTGCCCGCGCACGCAAACATTCCGAAGCCTAGTAATGATAAAAAATATTGATAGAATAATTGAAATGACGTAATCGAGTTATCTGTGGGATTCTCAACGCCCGAGTGTTACCTGCACTTTACCGATACGATTTGAGGTAATGAGAAAACACTCACGGTTCTCTTTGCACCAGCAACCAAGGTCGTTGTCGCATAAGGGGCTGGAGAGGTAGAGCCGGCATCGTGTTTGCGCATGTTTGCGTCAACTTCCGCATAAGGTTCGGAATATCCCAAACCAAGGTTCGGGGAGGCGTACTCCTCCACTTGCATATTGGAGTAATCCTTGTAACTTCTCCCACTTACGGGGTAGTATTTTTCGGAGCTATACTCCAGTTTATCGGGACGGGCTAGTTCGTTCTGGTGTAACGGATTCGAGCGCAAATTAATGCTGCCGTGAGGCCCCATGCCGTTCAGGTACTCCTTCCTGTTGCATTCGTGCGGGGTCAGCTTGGAATAGTCCGGCAGAGCGCTGGAGTACTCGGGCAGCGCGTCTTTCTCCATCCAAAGGGGAGTCTCGTGCTTGGACGTGGACATGGGCGTGGTGAGGACACCGCCGTTGGACCTGCTCGGAGTCATGGTCTTTCTCGATAGCATCTGTCTTCTTCGCACGAAGAACATTGCCCCGAAAAGGAATACCATGACCGAAACCATGCTGATCAGAAGCGCCATGAACCAGGTTTCCGTTATGAAATCTCCTGGCTGCATATCGGTGCTCATTGACCTAGAACGATCATAATTAGACGGGTCTAGATTTGGCAAATAAAATTAGCAATAGAGTACTAATCAACTGTTACATGCTGTATAATTCTATCTCTCCGAAGTGATTTCAATACTTTTTACGGATTACAACCATTTACAAGTCATTTAACCATTATTATTTCAAGTTATTCGCATGGGCCTTTTCCAAACGTCTTGGGATAAGTTTTCGTCTATAAATAAAATTGACCACTGCAAAACGGTTTAAAATTAAGTAGTAATTTAAAATCATTAATTTTACAGAGTTAAGCGATATTTGTTTGGTTTCGCTTCTTTTCAAACTTTCCTTCTAGGCGAGTTAAAGGGTTAGGTCGCGTCGCGGTTTACTTATAAAACACAATTAGGTACATATAAAAAAATAACTACATCCAGTACCTTTGATTGTTGTTGTTGTTGTTGTCGTTGTTGGAAGTTCTAGGTGCCGGGTCAAGTCTCAATGTGGCTGCCGGATTAAACGGCCCCAGGCCAGCTTTCGTAGACGCGGCAACCCTCACGAAATACGAAATACCAGAAGAGAGATTTCCTAGGAGCAGTGACGGAGTTTTTCCGACGTTTATTGTTTCAGGGGAATTCGAGCCGTTTGTTTTGATTTCGACTTTGTACCCTTCCAGATCCCCGTTCAGCGACACCGAGGGCGGCGCCTTCCATTTGAGGAAGACCGTTGTAGAATTGAGCAATAACGCCTCCATGTTAGACGGAGCTTCATTTGGGACTGAAACACATGTTGTACGTTTATTAAAAACCAATCAACAACAACATCGTTTGCGACAAAACTTACCGTCCTCTAGCGTCCTTATTGTCTTGGAATTGGAAGGATGTCCCTCGACAGTCTTGAAGAAAGGCACAAGGAAAAATTCATACTTGGACCATTTGCCTAAATTATTAACGGTGAAACTGGAAGACCCACCGGTGTGTAATACGGTGAGCATGGTGTAAGTTTTCGGTAGGTCGGGTGCACCGGAAAGGGAGACGCAGTATATATACAAACCCTCGACGTACGTGGGGTCCGATACAATCCACACCAACTTGATTGCCGTGGACGTTACGGGAACGGCCTCGGAGAGCCTCACCAAATCGCCAGTGGTAACCAAGGTGGCTCTGGCCTCGCTCAAGACCGTCACTTCGGGATTGCCCCAGTTCTGAGTGGAGTCCGGCCCGACGATGATCGGCTCCGACAACTGCGAGGGGGGCCCCGTGCCGTGCGCGTTCTCCGCGCGTACGAGGAACGTGTACGGCACGCCGGCAGAGAGTAAGTGCTGAGTGTACGTGGGGCCGGGTATGCGCCGCGCGACCACCGTCCACGTGGGCGTCACGCCCTCCTCGCGGCCGAAGAGCTCCACCTGGTAACCCAGCAGGCTGGAGGAGCCGATCTTATTATTTTGTCCCCACGTGATGGTGACGCTGCCCTCCGACTGGTTCAAGGCGTGAGGCCTGCTAGGCGGACCGGGAAGCATTACGGATTCGGGAGCTTTGAAAAAGTTTATGTTGGGATTCTTTGGGTTTTCGACGAGCAGATGGCCCGCCCACGTCGCCTTTCCGCCGCGGGACGACGCGACGCACGTGTACGGGCCGGAGTCTTCCTTTTGCAAGTGGTAAATCTCTATCTGACCGGGATTGGTCATGTTGATGCGGCCGGAGGGCGCGACGGGGACGCCCTCCTTGTACCACGAGATGACGGGCGAGGGGTCGCCGGTGGCCTCGCAGGTGAGGTACGCCACCGAGTTGATGGGCAGCGTTTGGTTGACGGGGCCGCGAATGATTACGGGCGGCGGGCGGTCCTCCTTGGACGTCACCGTCAGCCGGGTCCTGGTCGACACGGAGCCCGCCTCGTTCACGGCCGAACATATCACGACGGTGCCGGAGTTCTGGACTTGCGCGTCTTTCAGGATCAGCGTGGAGTTGTCCTCGCTCGAGGTGAACGCCTCGAAGTTGCCGGAAGCGGAGCCGGCGTAGATGAGGGCCCTGTCGCCCTCCAGCGACCAGAAGAGGAACGGCTTCGGGCTGCCGCTGGCGCCGCAACGGAACGCCACCTTCTGGCCGGCCTCGACGGTCTGCGCCAGCGGCCTGGCGGAGAAGGCGGGCGGCGCGTGCACCGTGAGCAGGGCGGACGCGGCCACGGCGCCGGCGAAGTTGTCCGCGTCGCAGGTGTAGCGGCCCTGGTCGAGCAGGGTGATGTGCTCGAGGCGGAGGGCGCGGTCGTCGAGGACTCGCACGCGGCCCAACGGCATGGTGCCGCCCAGGGCGCTCCGGCTCCACAGCACGTCGGGCACGGGATCGCCGCCCACCTCGCACGAGAACTCCACGGAGGATCCGACCAGCGCGACGGCATCCTTGGGGGCTCAAACCATGAACGGCTTTACTGCAAACGAGAAAAAAATTCACAGTATGACCGCACCAAAGTGCCCTCAAAGCGTCTCTCATCGGTGCGCAGTCCTACTAAACGAGATGAAAACATGCGGAAAAGAGAACACGAAATATAAAACAATTCCGTTCCTCCATTCTTGTCTTCAATATCTAAATTGTATTTTTCTCTTTTTGTTTAAGCTGCACGGCAATGGTTGCTTCGTTGTCGTCTTTCCTGGGCCCAAAGCCCAGTTTTAATTATTCTTCCCCATCGATATGCAGTCTACAATTTGACCTACCATTCCATCTCAACTCTACAAATATGTAGTATTTATGTATGACGCTTTACTTACCGTACACTTTTAGAATGGCCACCGCAGACTCTCGTAGTCCAGCCGTGTTCTTAGCTACGCATTGATATCTGCCGTCGTCGGATGTTTTGGTATCGGTGATGGCTAAATTGTAGCCGTCTACGAGTTTCAGTCTACCGTCAATTGTCAACGTCTGTCCGTCCTTCCTCCAAAATACTTGAGGCTCTGGAGTACCCTTTGGCGGGGAACATTCCATAACTATATCTTCCCCCGCGGCGACCTGGTTACTCTGGGGCTCCAAGCGAAACTCATCTCTGAGCACTGAAACAGACACATACATATGTATGTATTACCTGTGCAAAACTGTAATTATTATCTACGTTATGTACTTAAAAAAGTAAAGACAGAAGCCGAGCAATAACAATTAGATAATATTGGAAAGTAGATAGATATTTAATTCTTAGAATGCTTAACTTTTTCACTCTTTAGACGTTACAATAAGTGAAATAAATAAAACCATCCGCAAACACAGATAACGCAAAAGGATGGCGGTAAAGATAAAAAAATAAGTATACATACATACGTGTAAGTATAAACTGAAAAATTTATGTTGTCCGTGCCAATAGCGTACAAATTAAAAAACGAAAAAAGAAATTACGGACATTATAACCGAATAAAAGCGATGATATGAATTAAAGGATGGAGAAAATGGGGAAATGAAAACTGTTGATTGGTCCATCAGTCAATTCGGTGGCAATCGTGTAGGCAACTGTCTCAATTTCCGGCCATACCCTGGTTAAGTCTCCCCTTGCAATATCCAGTTTAAATTCGACTTGGTAGTTTCATTATAGGCTGTTAGTTTGTAGTGTTTTTTTAGTGTTACTTTAAAATTTGAGAAGTATTATATTTTTATTGAACACTTATATTTTATTCTTTTTATTCTCTTTTAAGTTAAAATATATACGAGTTATTGACGAGTGTTATAAAACTCTGCAAAAATAATTCTTGCGGCAAACATTTAACAGAAATACCGACCCTATCAATTTTCAGCTTTTTAATGTTTAATTATAAGTATAATAAAAAGCATACACTCAATGTTTGAAAAAATGAAAAACCAATTTGTAGAAAAATAGCTGTAAATAAAAACTTGTTAAATCTGGATGAGTTGCGTAGCGTTGGCTAGCTGGAAGGATAATGTAAAACCCCTCTCACTGTATTCCGAAACCAAATCGCGTTAAGTTCCTCCCAGAAAACTGATAACCTGAGCACGTATACGTCCTACAGATAATTCACTTTTCGTTATTAAGGAGCATATTTTACAGAAATTCAATTTGCATCTCTCATTACAGCGAACGTTTAATTAAAATGGCGTCTACCGAATACGTTTTTCACAGCAGGACATTATCTGTATTCTATGCTTGGCGTTCAATATTCAGAAGCGAGAGACATAAATCAATTTGACAAATTAAAATTTCCTCATATTAATATATAATAGATATTTAAAAATATGCATTCAATTATTTCCATTATAACATTCTTAACATTTTTTAAATCTTAAGAACACGTAAAGTAAACAAATCATGAAAAAAAACATTCTTTTTAACTCTAGAACATTAAAATCTCTTCTAGAATGGATTTAGATTTTATATTATCAAGTACATTTTTTTCGAATCTTTCTCGGTAGGACTAACCGTGCTTTTAACCTAATTATTTTCTGGCGGGAGTACACAAAAAGAGTGCGATATGTGTTCAACTAATAACACCGAAACGCAATACGCTCACCCAACACGCGCGTTTCGCCAACAACGTTAACATCGTCGGATGACTAAAATTGGTTTTGTTTTAACAATTTTTATATATAAGTATTTAGGGTCCCGTTAACTACACAAAGAACGAAAACACTTTTGAACTACCGTAATATAGGGTGTACAAAAATATCAATTGTGCGGAAATATGTAGGTAATGTAGGTATGTACCTATGTATGTATGAATATCATGACCAGGTTGTAGTTTTATGGAAAATAAGTCAAGCTTGTAATAATCGACCCGTTTATATATAATAGTTTTATTTTTGATTGGAGTAATTTTTCCGAGCTTCTTCGTAATGACGAAGCGTTTAAGAACATCTGCAGATATATTAGGTACAAGTGTCGGAGTTCTCACGGCGTGTACACGATACCTCGCGATCCTACAAAAGAAAACGTTATTTTACAAGAGGTAAAGGAAAAATGAACAACGGAATAAACGTTTATAAAAGATATCAATTTTCTTTCACACATTGTGAGCAATTTCTTTTCTAGAAAAATCCTTTTTTCCTTACCCATTTGTAGTTATAATCACCTACCGAAGTTACTTAATTATATAACTGGGTAAATACTTTTTTTTAGGTTTATTTCACTTAGATCATACTTTATACGTTGTAACCGTAAATCAAAATATTTATCAAAATTACATATCCCTCAACATAAGATATCCACTACGGAAAATGACGACTTTGAACGAGTCGTTTAGTTTAGAGTTTAGACCATTGATTTAGATAAATACAATTACTAATATAATAATTCAAATTACAACCTTAGTGGGATATAGAAATTACGCTTTTATAATGCTATAATAATATACTAATAATATAAATTACTACTACATATTACACAAAAAATACTAAGTATATAAAAAACGTCAGTTGGAAGTATTCTCTCGGCGATTTTAAGATTCGTAAGGTATTTTATTGTATATGCGAGTAGATTATAAATATTACAATGTGAAAAATTGTAGTTTTATATCCGTACCTACTATTTTATTTTATTTATTTTGTATTAAATGTTGTTTCGTATAATATATATCAATTTGGTAATCACGTTGTTTGGTAATGACGGTGGTATCACGTCGTTATCTTCGATCTTTAACCAGATGTCGTAGAGGAGGGTCCATATTAACGAGAAATTTAACTATTACGTTCGTATTTTATGCCACTATTAACTTGGGATGGGTGCAATAAGCGATCTGAAGTAATGAACAACATTGGTGCATACATACATACATACATAGGATTGGGTTGCCGGTGTATTAAATAAACATGCTAAATTTTCCAAAAAATAGTGTTGACTAAACAGGCTTAAAATGTCTTAAAATTACGAGATTTTAACTTTTAACTTGATAACAAAAATCTGACGATTTACTTTTAAGATTTACAATTAATGACATTGATAAATGTTCAGTATATCATATAGTTTAGTACATCAATATTTCTCTTGCCTGAATTTGGAGTGAAAAATCAAAACCAAAGGCCGCGATCTATTCGCATCGCCAGTGGTCACAAAATAAACAAAATCTATTTATAAAGAAACCCGCTCTAGACCGAGACGGTCCATAAGGGCTATTTCAAGTGTTCCCTAGAGGTCTAACCTCCGATGAGGCTTCTCTAAATACGAGACCGCCCAATGATTAAACGGATAGAAAAACAAAAGTACTAGCATCAAAGAGAAGCTGGGCTTACTGAAAATATAATCAATATTGTTTCAAATAACATTAATAAAATCCCATACGGAATATAGGCAATAAAATGCTCGCTTTTTACTTTGCAATACTTGTCGACAAGAAAAATAACGAAGGTTTGCCTTAAACGATTGCTTTATTAGGATTATGCTGCACTGCTGTAGATAAGAACTTTTTACGTAAAACTTAATGTAAAATATTTAGAATGCCTTTCTACAAGAATTATGTACCGATATCTAAAACCGAAACAGTTACAGAAAAGTACACGGATAAACGATTACATTATTTTAAATCATGCACTATGAATGTTATTTCGAATAAAATAGAAATATAACATGACTTTATTGTTTAATTTGTTTTTTTTTCCAAGCTATCCCTATTCTATTGTGTAAATATGTGTGTTTTCTTGCCTCCAACTAAATATTTTTGTCGTTATGAGCACAATAAATACAATTTGAACTATCCACCTGAATTAATGGGATTTAGGTTATGTTATGACATAAATATATTTACATAAATCGCCTGAATCTGCCTGAACTAAACCAAGTCCATGTTACTTTTGAATGCGATAAAGTCAGCTCATCTAAACCAAAATCGATCCGGCTCATCACGAAACCTTTCAAAATGTCGTTCAACATGAAACGCTATCTGTGGCAGTATCGAAATCTGAACCGCAGGAAGATCTTATTATTCCAACAAAGCAGTTAATTTACTTTATAGATAACTCCATGCTATTTCTGTCTAAATCAACCCTATCGCGTGCGGAGATATGTATATATAAATCTTTGAGATTTTTTGAAGAGTGAGGGGGTCGATTATTATAATGAGTTTTCTCTACATTCAGGTTATTATTTTTACACTACGGTTAGTTATTAGGGTGGTGCAAAAGTATTTCTTTTTTTTCTTTTATGAAAATAATTTAATACTAGCTGACCCGGCAAACGTTGTCCTGCCATATAAATTATTTCTAGGCGTATGAGGGTGAACATTTGGGATTATAGGTATTTTTTGATGCCATTTCAAAAAAAAAAAAATACAAAAAAAATGCCAAAAAAATAGAAAGATTTTTTTCTGGATAGAGACACCCTCATCATCTAGCGGTATGAAATATACTTTACGACCTATTCTCATACCTACCAAATATACATAAAAAAAATTTAATAAAAATCGGTCGAGCCGTTTCGGAGGAGTGCGACCACAAACACCGTGACACGAGAATTTTATACCTATATTAGATTTTAAAGGAGATACAGAATTAAAAATTAAAATATTCTCCAATGTGTAGTATGGTCATCTAGGTTAAGTTTTTTTTTTTGTCTGATTGGTACACACAAGTAAAAGTGAATTACAAATCATATACATAATTTCACAGATGTATTTTATATATTTGGCTAGTAAACTCTTACGAGAGGGAAATTAATAATTATAGATAGGTAAGTGTCCGTTGTCGGACTTTGGCCTGTTCTGTTTATTTTTCCAATTGCTCTGCCAGGGATCCAATACACTCGTAATTATATTTTGGTGAAAAAAACGGATGGTCACATTAATGTATGCCTCCATCATCGCTCGCGCTCTATAGTTGGATGGAAGCGACTAACAGCACAAATCGGATGACGGTAAAGTGGTTTGTTTTTGGGGAGGCACATCCGATCAAAGCCCGGTCCTCATTATTTCTCGGCCGCAGTTTAATGGCTAGAGCGAGGCATTTTGTCCCGGCGAACAGTACCGCCGCGCCCGCCGTGTGGAAGCGGGGTGGATGCCGCCTTCGGCAACGGGCGAGATGAGTCGGCCGCTTGCCGCCCAGTCTGGTTTCCTTTTCAAATGCGCCCGTGCATTTGATTTTATAATATAAGTTGTCATAAATATGTAATTAAGTATTAATAATTATTAAATAAATTCGTAATAATAGTAATTATCGTCATTAACATTACGTAAAAATGTCCTATGTAGTAAAGGCGAAAAACCGCTTCTAATGGTGCATCGACACATCCGTTAAGTCGCTTCAAAAAAATATTTTTAATTATGCCTGTATTACCGCTAATTAGATATAGATCTAACCAATCCATCTTATAACACTACGTAAAAGGGTAAATGTTTGACAAATATGTGGAAATTATAAGAGATCTAGATATTATTTTCCGTTATGGTACTTACTAAGGGAAGCAAGCGCACGCCTATGTCGCGCGGTCACGATGCCGATGCCTCGCTTTACTAATGGCGTCATTTGTTTATCCCTCTTTGGCCGTGCTTACCACCCCTCGATTTATCTCCCATTTAACAAATGCCCGTATTCAGTAAATTCATGTGTAATACTAATTATCCTCTAACCGAACTTATTTTAATAATAGATCGTAAATGGACACGAACAATAAAACTGCAATATAGTATAGGAAACTGAATTAGGTATGTGGCGTCAGGACGATATACCGCTGATTCCAAACCACAATAGTGGTAACGACTATGCTCAAAACTTGTCACGTTGATACATGACAACAGGTATATGCTACATATATGGATACTACAATATGTGTAAGTACATGACACTTTTACCGACATGTTTTTAATTTTGTATCTCCTTTAAAATAAATATTCCTATTAGATAAATAAAAAAAATCTCTAAAAAACTTTTTCCATACTTTTTTTTGGTTACACCATCGCGTAATAATACTAATAGTAATTATCGTTGTCCGCGGTCTTCTGTATGACGGAGTAAGATTCTCCGTGAGGTGCAAATGTTTGCAATTCAAAACCTGTTGGCCCTTTCTCGATGTCTCTGTATAAACAAGAAATGTAAATAACAATGGAGCGATGTTGTCATTTCATTTTAGAAAGTGCCTACCTACTGCCTGCCTTGCGCTACATTCTACATTATCTTAAATTCCCTCAGGATGCTGTTTGCCGCGCTCTGAAGTTGATTTTCTTAGGTATTTCTTTATATTTACGAAAGGCAAATTGGATGTATTTATCGTGAATTATGAATGAATGAATTAATGTTAAACCAGTTATTAAGAGCAAGGGTATCTGATTCAATAGCGCACCCTTATTTCTAACTTTTTGAAAGACGTCAGTACCTATAATTACAGCGAGGCATCGTGGCCGCGCGACATTAGCACAAAATAAAAAATAATTTAAATTATAATTTCTAGATAAGTATTTATTTTAAAACAAATGTAAGCACACGTTCGAGGCTCGCTTTAGTAATAATACTGTTCAAAAAAAAAAAAACAACTGGAACCTACGAATATAATATGTTGAAGAAATTTTGGTATACTTATTCTTTGGAAAACATAATTTTCCATTAAACGCTTGGTGAATTTTTGATCAAATGGTATTTGTACCTACGCAAAATTAATGCGTCAAATATTTATACGCGTTCTAGTGGGTTGGATGCGATGTATGTATGTATGTTTACCAAAAGGTACCCGTACTCAATCTCTAAAGATTAAAGCTAAATAGAGTCAACAGAACGGTGTTTACAAAATAAAGTAAAAGGGGAAATGGTAACATTTACGGTCACCAACAGTAATCGTTGCTACAGTTTCCTATACTCGATGAGGGTATTTGTTTGTTGTGAATATCTAAAAAAAAAAACGATTATAGCAAACACATAACCAAGCAGAATGCACCGTTTTTGTATTGATTGGCTTTGATGGATACCTGAAAATGATTGCTTAAAAATGTTACTCCCACAAAAATTGTAGTGGTGTAATAACGAGAAAGCTTGAGTACGGATTAGTTGCAATATGATTTATATTAAATTGTAAGTAAAATGAAGTAAAATGTAAAATGTTAATTACTGAAACATGTAGATATGTTTATATTGAATCCAGACCTTTGATTGTAACATAATATGTTAAAAAAAAATGAAAAAAATGAAATATGAGTGATGAACGAAAGATAGAATAACGGATTTTGTTTGGTATTTACAAGAAGGAAACAAAATCAGGAATACAGAAGAATCGAAAAATCATTATTTTCCTTATTTTTTAAAAACAAACCAAAATACTAAAATATTGTTTCTTAAATGGTTATATAGTAGTAACATTTAGTAATAAGGTCAAATAAATCGAAGAACATATTCATACAAAAATAACATACAATAACAGTTTTTTATATATATTTTTAAAGACAGTTTTCGACTAAACTTTTGGATTAAAGCTTTATTGAGAATATTTTATGTGACATACATACATATGTGCATGTGAACAAGCTCAATACAAGTTCTGTAAAGATAAGTTTGAAACTCTAATAGTAAAACAATTCGCTTGTTTATAAAGTGCACCTAATTTTACACGGCGAGTTAAGAGGAATATCGAGAACTTCATTGGTCGATGTCGTTGCTTTATGGCGCTCTCAGAGATTACGGTAACAATGGCAAGCGCAAAGCATGAAATTGGGTGTTTTATATTCAAGGAAGGTGTCACTCATAATAAACGTTGTTTATCTTAGTTCAACTACTTTGCGCAAAGGTATTTTGCATGAAAATTGGTTTCGGAGGCTTTTTAAGGATGCGCGGCCCTACAAATCGGAAATCACGCCTATACAGCAAACGATAATAATTGAGTGCCACTATGGAAGTTAGTCGGGGCACAAACTGTATTACCTATAGTATGGCATTGAACGGCCTAAAAATACGAATCTAATAATTGTTTCGATCTATCGCAAAAACAATATGTACTGAATAAACTAAACATAAATAAAACAGACGCATACGTTTATTTCTTTTAGCCGCACTTTTCCATAATAATTTTATTGTCATAAAGCGTTCAGGGCAAAGGGAGTTGGTTATTTGTCTGATGGATAGGTCGATGTCATCGATAATTCGATGTTGTCAATTAAAGTTGCGTGTGCAACCTTAATAGTGCCTCCTAAATAAGAGCCTCCATGGCACGTATGTACGAAAACAACAAGCACTAGGTGGGTACGTAAGTTAAAAATACTCACCGGCCACGGTCAAAGTGGCGTTTCGACTTCGGGCCTTGCCCAGCGCGTTGGCGGCCTCGCACCAGTAGACGCCGGCGTCGGTCTCCTTTCTGCTTTGCGCCACCCGCAGGAAGAAGAGGTTGCCGGCCGGCAGCACCACCCTGTGCGACCTGGCGTCCTGCGCCATCCTCAGCGTGGCGCCGTCCTTGTACCACGTGATCGACGGTTCGGGCTCCCCGGACGCGTGGCAATTCAGCGTGGCGGGGTCGTGGCGCGCCACGGTCGTGTCCACCGGGTGTTCTATGATCCTCGGCGGCTGCTGGCTCGTATGGTGGTAGCCTGCGGAAAAGCAGCATGTTGAACGTTGAGTAAGGCGAGCGACCGAAGAAAAAGATCCAAACATTAAGCTCTTATTAATGGTCTATTTAATTTATTTTTTACAAATTCGTTGCATGGCCGTGGACCAAATTTAATTAAGCATGCATAAATAGTGACGAAGAAATGACGTAGACAGTGACGTAGACAGGATGAAATCGACAAAATTAAATGCAGCATGCTATGACAACCTTAGAACAAGACAACATCGTGTAGTTGAAAATCGCTCGTTACCATCGTAACGGCTCAATTCAGCTATTAAATTTTATGGTTGCTGGTTATTTTATAGTTGGCACGCTTCCAAAGTCGGTGCCTCTTGAAATACTATTGCGTATATTTTTTTATTATACGCAGGTTGCCCAGGTTAATAATAATTAAGAATAAGAACGTTGATGGTGCTCAGATTTAAGTAGTTAGCCATATGTAGATTACGTCATTTGTGTTGTTTGCTGATATTATTACGATGACGACTGATCATTGTTTCGACATTTTCACCCGAACACTTTAATTTCTCTACAATGTGTTACATGGATTTTAATCTCCGACATCATTCGATCCCTAGATTTTTAATGTGATTATATCTACTGCTAACGAGAGAAGCCGGATTAAGTGGTAAGCTCATCATAACGAAGTAAGGCCCTTTTAAGATCAAAACCTCATAGACTACCGGACCTGATAAAAGACGATAATTTATCCTCCGTTTGGAAGGTCTCTAGTCAGGATTATAACCACGTTGTGTTCGCTTTCCTTTCGTCTAGCGTTTTCGCTGTAGTAAATAAATAAAATTACAAAGTTCCACGATCCTTAAAATTTAAATAAGAGTAGGTAAATGGAACTCATATTTATGATACGAACCAATACGGTATACATCACTAGAGATAGAGTTTATTCAACAGTTTTTTTTTTTTAATTTAGAATTACGTTATCAAATAATGAATAGCTAAATGAACGCTTCACGTTCATAAGCTCAATTATTTAGTATTTAATTTTGGATCTAAACTCTTTAAAACACGTACCCGTCATTTGTCTCATAGACATAATTGTGTTACCTTATTATTATGAAACTTTATAATAGGAAGCGCAGATTATAGAACTGTCAAAATGAAAAATATCGCAGCGTCAGACGCTGATTCCCGTTTCTACAGAAGTGATTAATTAAAAAGAAAATCTTTAAACGTCTCGACGACATCAGAGGAGTGAGGAAGGCCAAGACTGAAATTTCTTTACTTATTTTGTTTTATGTATTTTAATGCAACTGCTATCAAAACATAGAAACGGCCCTCTTAGCTACAATCTAAATCGGTAGTAGGTTTATAACTTATAACCTGATCATTACAGTTTTTATTAATATAGGTATATTAATAAAAAATTATATCATATACACTCGTCTTATACATAATCACTATCTGTAAAATAAAATGGATGGCGTATATTACAATTAAATAAAATACTCATGTGACGTGTTTGGATATATAATAGGATTTGAGGTGGAGGTATTCAAATGTCACGCTTTTAAATTAGAGTCTTAATGATCTTTTCTAGATTATCTATGTCTAGATAATCGGCACAAAAATGGGTGATACCGTTTAAATCGCATAGGACCTACAGGTAACGCGATACGAAGTTGACGAGTTGACTAATCAATACCCGAAGTACAGTGTTGTGTTTAGTAAATATTCCGTTCACGTAGTAGACCGTGGAGGGGTCGCCAAATTTCTTCCTGGTTCTAATGTCCAGGATCAACTTACAATCATATTAAACCCATTAGCGCGATAGCGTTGCTATGAGTTAGGATTTTGGCGGAATGGTCTCCTTTGCATTCAGCGCGAGTCCGAGGAGGATTCCAGCCCCTTGTGCTTTTTGAATCTTACGGCTCTTTGCCACCCCTACTATATCTATGGATTTACAATATCAGCGGGAGGGACGCATCTGCGATTTCGCTGTAATGCCGCAGATCAAGATTAAGTGTCGACCGATTACGGTAATAAAGGTCGCCTCCGTAGCTGACACTACTTGTAGGATGAGGAACAATAATAAATAAATTAACTGATTGTGAGACCAGTGGCAGCCGTTGGTCTAAGCTTTCCTTTCTGAGAACCTTATCGACACTTGACTTGACATTGTGGTTAATTTCATAAAAGCATTTAATTACACGTAACGTTCCTATGCTTCAAACTGTAAACAAATTTAAAGCAGATTCATACAATAATATGAAGAAAACAGTGAACAATTTACATAATCTGTTCCGATATTATGTACGATATCGTATTATTGTAATTATGTAATACGACTTTTATATTTTATGTATAAAAAGGACCTACATCTAAGAATTTAACAATGTAATCAAAAAAAAAAAAGGAAAAACGACCATAAAAACAAATTATATAATAGAGAGGTACAAACACGTAAAAATTGACTGATTAAAAATTAGTCCACCGTGGTTATTAATTTTTTTGTTAAAAATACTGTGTTTGTTTCTTTACTGGACATGATATCAGATCGGTATTTCACATTTAGCTAATGAAACAGGTATACACGAAGTTTTGGATTTAATTTGATTAACATAAAAGTTCTTGATTACCGTTTCCTTTGATCTGTGAACTGGGATAATTCGTAATCTATAGATATATCTTTATGGGGGTAACTAAATGACTGATTTATTCCTGAAGCTATCGCCAAGATTGATTTACAACTTGGAAACATTATTTTTTTAAAGCATACTTTGAAATAAGCAATTAAGGACCTCATTGAAGATGTGTTAAAAAAATATTATATTAATTACTTTGTGCAACAATGAGAACGTCAAAATATCTGCGTGGAGCATGCATTCTTACATATTTTTATGTAATGTTATAGTTTATTAATTGATAAATATAATTCCTCACTTCGCTCCACATTTCCCGGAATAAATGTATTTGAATCAACGAAACACAAACACTGACACATCATCTGTACGTACACATACAGATGTACAGAAAACAGTTGGCTTTTACGTTTCGAAGACGAAACAATCAAAATCTGACCTTAATTCCCACACAGTTTTTCGATTCCATCACAGTCTTTCCATTTTCTTTAATAAGAAACATACGGAAGTTATATAAAAGGTCGAGTTCGGGATAACTCCACATTTTCTTTTTCATGCTCTTTATTAAAATCCTCTTCCTAAGATGGCTTTACTTTATTCACAAAAGAGTTTAAGACACGTACACATCAAACCAACAAAAAAGAAAAAACCGAGCCCAGCCTCGGAAGAAATCCTCGGCATCAGTCACGGCCTTTTTTGTTCTAAATCTGAAATCTCCTCGTTTCTCGGAAGGAGACTCTTGCTGAAAGTGGCCATATGTTATGCCACCTTTGCGAAATAAAACGGGAAAACGCAGTGCACATGAAAAATATGGTATATTAAGATTATATCAGAGGAAACCAATACAGATAAAGGGGGGAAAGCCTGGTGCGTTAGTGCCCTCGCACGGCATGAATGCAAAGCAGCTTTCGTATATCCTTATACTTTACCACTGCAGCAAAGTCGTTATGGTCTGCGTTTTACCCTGCGTTACTGAAAATCTTTTCAAAAATCCGTTGACATTTGATGCGTTCCTTCAGAAAATACTTTATTGTAAATCGTCAATTAGAAGATAGTAGGACTATTGAAAAATAAAAATCGAGAATTTTGTCTTTCAGTTAACCGTCTTGACCGTCCATTACGAGCATATGGAAGGAAAATAAGAGTATAACGTGTTTAACAGTACCAAATATTTTAAAAAATAAGCAATGACGCACTTTCACAATAACTTTTATATACATATGTATGTATGTTTGAAGCGTGTTCACCAAAATGTTCGTATACCTACTGTTACTTCTCGAGTACTTGTATATGTTGTTTAGCTTTTTGGTTGTTAGGGTTCCAATGTTTCGCTGTGTTCCCAACACCGGCAACGCTGGATTTGTTGAGTTGAATAGCCTATGTTCTAAATGCTCTTTGAGGTATACTTGTTTTAAACTGACAGTCATTATTTTCCATAGTAAAAGTTTCATCCGACGTAACTGCTTTTCGATTTTTGTGTCTATTATGCAATCATTAGCGGAAAATTAAAATTTTAATACTTAATAGAACTACCAAAAATATTATAGCCACACTACCGCTGTTCTAAATATATGTATGTATGTATGTTAAATCAGGGAATGGTGGAAAATACAAGTTCTAGGTACACTTATGTATATTCACGAAATAGTTGTAACATTATTCATTTCGACTTGCATCTGTATTTTAGGGTCTGTTGCCTAACTGAAATTTTCGTTCCAATATATTCGTTTAGTTAACTAATAACGATAGCAACGAAGATTAGAGCAATTTTCAGGAGGAGGAATTTAGAGTGCATGTTGATTCTTTCAGCAAATTAGAGAAATAACAACTAACCATTGCAAACTGAATCGAGACAGAACATATAAAAAAGTCTGCTTTCGGCTATTTAATTTATTTTATCTGTTTTCTTTAAATTAGTTTTCTTGTAAACGGCTCTATATACAGATAAATTCGCCTCTTATCGAGAAAGTTTTCCACACAAAATAAATACAGAGCTCGCTAGGTTTCTTTTTATTCCATTTCCCTATGTCATTTCGATGATTTATGAGGTTTTTAAACGCAATAATGATTTTTCATTTATGTGTCATCTTATTTAAGAATTATTATTAAATAGGGCGGGATAATATATAGCATTTTTCTTTTACAAAAGTAAATTACTTTTATCCTATGCACAATACCACGTTGAGAATAGGTATATTATTTTTAATAGTTTAAATACTTTTAAAGAAACAACGGAAATTATTTCTTCCGACGACCATTCAAAAAATTTGACTTTCACATTTTTTTATAGCTGTAAATGTATTTCTATACATTTTTGTTTCAGCTTTATTAATACATTTCGTAAAAAATCACATATTAATTAATGGTTTGCAATTGAATTTGCAATTAAGTAATACAATTACTATTGAACATGGCACTAGTACCTAGATAATTGACCTATGAGAAATTTTATGGGTAGATAATATGGGAAGTACGTGGATCGACAACGTTGCCGAACATTTTATACCGTGAATTTGTTTTAATATTTACTGTGATATTGTTTGTCATCTCTATCTTGTTATATGGAAGATGAAATAAACGCTCATGTACCTAATATTCTGATCCTTTACCGTGTTGAAATCAGTGCAGGGGAAGCGAGCTTTGGGATGATTAAAGCCAATGAAACAAGCGGGGTTCGAAATTAGTAAAATAAAACAAATTAAGTTCGAGCATTCAATTTATATTTGTGCAACCCAGTAGGAATCTAATTGATGCCGGAATCAGAGACTGTGAATCCCGAAATCGGGGAAATGCAAGGAAAGGGTTGGCCAGACTGCTGTCTCTAATCCCTTGCGTACGTTCATTAGCTCCTTGGTCCTTTCGGAACTAAGAAAATATGTAAATTACCTGAGAGTAAATCGTACGAAAAGATGCGGTTTTCCCAGTGCCCCTCCCCTTCTACGACTATATATGTACCTACTCTTTTGATGACTCTAATTGCGATTATACGATCCTAAGGACTATTAACGGTCACGTTAATCACATTAAACACAAAATCCTATGATGCCATACAAAAAATAAATTCGAGGAAACAACAAATGCATTACTACTATAGTGTACGATTATAGTACACATTTTAAAATGTAATATATATTATATATTTCATTATGTAATGCCTTTGAAACGAATTCTTCAATGGCATTCAGCCTTGTTGAAGAAATAAACACTTACTTTTTTATACCTACATAATCAGCACTATACAATCATGCTACGTATGAAAATGTTGGAACGCTCAATAAAAAACAACGGAAATCAATTAATTAATGAAAAAATTCATGTTTTGTAAAATGAAATTTAAAAAATCTTTATGCCAACAAATAGTGGCAAGCTAGGTACCTAATTGTAAAGTTTTTCACAGATTACACGCATGAGGAACTCCCACATACTCCCCTAATGGCTAAAGCATAGGTAGCGAGGTTATAAATTCTCGTTTGGATACCACCGTAAAGAGATGTTTGATTAAACATTCCGCAAATTTTCCCGCTCTGTTCGATTGGTGTATGGGCGAATATCTAATGTTTCACCGAATAGTTTCTGTAACTTTAATGGTATCCACACTTCGAAAGGTATACGCATGTGTGTGGGTGTGTGCGTAACTAAAATCTCCTTGGTCAATGTAAATATTGTGCACAATGTCTATAACGACGCTGGAACGCGTAATTGTTATGAAATACCGCAGGACATAGAAATATACATCTTTAGATGTATCTTTAAATAAATTTTAAGGTAATCGACTTTCTCCTAACATACAAATTTCCAATGGGCTAATAAAACTGTCTACCAGTAGGCATTGTTGTAGCTTTTGATGGTTTTCTTTTTACAATAGAGATTCCCATATCGATTTCAAGTGTCATCGGTTTATCTGAAATATTTTGATAAAGATACTGAGTCCGAGTCCATTTCTATAGTGTTATTCTTATGTCTACGGTATCTTATTATCGTTTATTTAAATACGCCATAAATACAAATTAAGAGAATAGCCCTTAAATATTCAAATGATCTTTCTCCGGTCCCCGAGCTGTTAACCGACACCTACATACGTTGTCTAGACAATACGTTCGAAATTTTAAATGCCCAAATGAAAATTGAAAGCTTCCCGCTTTATGTTTCCGAAATACAAAAGGTGAGGAATATCTCAGTGTTATTACAGTAGAAATTAATTAAATCCGGAGTGTTAATTACGATATTAATTCGACGGTAAATCACGATAGGCATTTAAAACTTTTAATTAATAATTTCCTGTTTCGTAAAATTTATTGTGGCATTTTTTAATTAAACTACCTTATTACGAATACTAGGGCCGTTATATGAATATCGATTTATCAATGTTAGAGTTATGCATTCATTAGTTTAGAATTCAAGGCATTCCAAAAATACGGTGAATTATAACAAACAAATAGGGATAAGTAGAAGTATTCTTACGGTTAGATTACTTCAGTACAATTCAAGTAGCCATAAATATACTTTTAATAATACTTGACCATATCAAATCCAGGTTTTAAGTGAGTAATTGAAATACAAGAGTTGAATTTCAATTTTGAAAAGTACTTCAACGAAAGGGCTTCAGGTGTAATAAATGTTAAAGCTTTACTTGTCACCACTTTTTCATGTTTTCCACTTATGTTCAACATAATGTTTAAAATATAATGAAGGCATTACGAATTATATCTCTTTATTTGAATTTCCATTATACTTCTGTTATCTGCGAAAGGGTAACATAGATGCTGGTGTACATTTGTTTCCTGATTTATTGACATAATTGCGGAAATAGGGCACACATGTTGCCTGTCGGCCGTCAGTCATGATAGATGCGAACACGTTTGGCTGTTGGAGATTGTACAGGTAAGCGGATGTATGTATGAATACTGTAATCTTGAATTGTGCCTATTATTCAGTTCAATTAGCCGGTATAATTTTATTAGTGTGAAAGCTTCCTAAGGCCTCTTTGTATCGTATCGATATTGTTGCGTTTTACTCTATTAGTTGAATATCTGCAATTCGTAATTACAATAACGAAAAACTAACAACTTTTATCGGTTAAGTTAGAAAATAACTTGTAGTTGACGAAATAGCCCTTCATCTACTTTTATTTATGTCAATATTACAATTTACCACAGATTCTATATTTCTTTGGTCGTTCAATAAACATTTCCCAGTAACCGAAACAACTCGAGAAAGTAATAACAGTTTTTTAGTAACATTAAAGATAAATAACTGCGTTTCGTTATTTTGAGAAATTATTTTCAACTTTCTTGTCAAAATATATTTATAATAGTTGCCGCATAATCTTAAAAAAATGGCCGCAACACGATTATGTTTTTTTGCAGCACAAAGTCGCCTAACGCATCGTTTGATAACTAACATTTCGTGTCATATTATGTACGAAACTTTACAGCGGTCACATTGTAAATAACATTTTTTTTCAAATTCGTACATATGTGATAAAATCATTTTTTTAATGCACTGACTAAGAATACAATTTGCATGACGACGGATTCTAGGATCGGTATCAATCACATTACTTCTTGCGGCGCGGCTGTTATAAATCTTACGAAACCCACAATATTGGAAAACTTTAACCCGCGGAGTATTTTTCTCGTCAACAAATTGATAAAACAATATTTTCTCATTTTCAATAAAAATGACAGAAGAAACGAACTTTACTTCTTTTACAAAACACTGCGTTCATTCGGCCGTCATATTTCTTTCTCGTTTTTATTAGAACCTAACGCGAAGAAAATATCATTATGATGTGATATATCTGAGGACTTCCTTCGCACATGGTGTAGAGTTCCCTAGACGGATAAGAAGGGAATTGCCTGTTGTTTTTTCATGTCGAATCGTTCGCTCTGTGTTTATTTCTCAATCACCTACTTCAATATCGCAGGGACATTTGTCATAGCTTGTGGACATTCCAATAATCTCCGCGGATGATATTGAAATCTCCGTAAACGTATTATTTATTTCTTTTGTTCCTCGCACAGCACACGGAACAAATTTAATGTTACTTCACTGTTGTTGTCAATATTGTACTAGTACCTACCTATTCTATTAGATATTAACAATTTTAATATATCTGAATAATAATCACAATTCGCAAAAATAGGAAAAGATGGGCACACACTATCGAATGTTACGAGAAATTAACATACCCACTTGCTGCATATATGTTGGTACATACATATATTTGTTTTGAAGAAATTAAAATGCATGGTTCGTATAAAATCTAAATAGGTAATTGGTAATCGACTAACATCTTCATTCCCTTAGGTGCATCGCTTTTTTTACAGATTTTATATGAATCCGAGTAGAAATAGGCACGTGCGAACGGACGACGATTACAAGTGGAAGTTTAGTGATAAAACCCTGGAAGCAGGTGAAGTAAAAGTTTCCAGATTAGACTCCTTGATCACGCGACGAGGGATTAAAGGAGGCCATGACTTGGATGCTTTATTGTTTTACTTTTATAAGATCCTAGCAGGATTTTGTCGGTTCCTATTTTTAACACGTATTTCCCGGAACTTTCTTCTAAATCCTTCTTGAAAGTCAAGTTTAAGGCGTTGTTGTATATGCTTGCTAAACTCTCACGGTATATAAGCAATAACTTTCATGAAGTATTAAATTTGAGTCCCTTGAGCTTAACAGGTGTAACTTGAAAATACATACTTTTGATTGCTGGTTTAAAATTTAGCCACTAAGCGCGTCTCTGTGGTCTGCTCGAGAGGGAAAAAAAATTAATTTCCAAGTTAGTAAAATGAAATAATCATTTTGAAACATTACTTTGCGATTATTTTTAGGTTTCTATTTCTAAGAAATATAAATAGAGCCTACACAGAATCATTAATATGCAATAGGCAAGCCAAGAGTGTAGGCTCGTGTTTTTAATTTGTTGGAGGTAAGGAAAAAAGGCTAAACAAAGTGAATCTGCGTTTCTTAACTATTATTTTTCCCCTATCTTTAGAATTAAAACGTTGTATGATTCGAGTCCTGTCTCGTTGCTCCCTTGGCGGTTAGAAATTACTCCTCCGTAGTAGCGCGCATGTTTAGAACTCCACGTCGCATTACGATGATCCCGTCGTGCTTATAGTGGCGCGGCCGCTCATCGCAACTCAGGACAATCTTTCACGTAAACAGTATCCAATAAAGAAATTTCCAAAGAGGGGGAGAAGGATATAAGACGTCAACGCGAAGAAATAAAGAACGTGGAGCATATTTGCGCATTCCTTTATTATCATAATGTTATAAAATGAAAAGTATAATCAAATCATATTTGAATTTGAGCAGACGTTTTGCCGTCTTGGTTTGGGAGTTAAACGTGTTTCTCGACTAAATTCCGGGAATTTCAATATTCTGCCGGCTGTAAGAGAACCGATCTTGTTTTACCGGATTTACGTCTTTAATATCTTGAAACTGTATTAAATATATTTATCCTAAAAGTATCTGGTTTAATATTTTTCTAAATGGTTGTGTATGATCCATCTTCTACGAACAGTTAAAAAAGCTTATACAATATTAGTCGTATAAATCTTTTTCGTTGTTTTAAATAAAAGTAACATTATTAGGTAGACATATATGCATATATATTTTAATTATATATTGCAATTAATACTGGACACTAGACTCTAAATTAAAACATTTTATCGTCTCGAGTGGTTTTGTACGCAGATTTATGGGATATCTGGGAATAGTAAATGCATCACAAGTGCAACAAACACAAATTATTGTCGTTTCAAACTTTTCTATTGTTTCAGAAACGGAAAGTTTAATTGTTCCACGCTTTATAGTGCCATAAAATATGAACAATAACTTTACAAATTACACCCACTTGACATTACATGGCCGACGACCTCACCAACATATGCACATACAATATACATATGTACATATGTGAAGCAGCGGTTTTGCTTATTTGGTTTTTGGTCTGTGTTATTTTAATAAGTAAACATAAGTTATAATTCTTAATAACGGTTCTAATAAATAGTATGTCGAGAGAAAGTCAGCCGTTGAATGTCTTTACATTGAAATAAGAAAACGTAATCTAAAAAATGGTAAGTAAAAGCTTTGTTGGAAAAATAAATTTTCCATATTATTTGCGACTGAAGTCAACTACCACAGTTTAATAGTTCACGTATTTTCGACGACGACGATACATAAAATATACGACGTCTTTTTTTATTTTACATAAATCGACAATACCTTTATATAGGTAATGTGAAAGTATAAAACTGCATTTGATCATATTGGACATGCATTATGTAAGTGAGAACTTATGAGATTAAGGTGAATGTGAAAGTTTTATCTTATTGAATTGGAAATTGAAAAAATATTGCCCATATCTTGGATAAAGTATCAAACTCACATTTGGGAGATTTATAGACAACCGCATAGGCAAAACGAATAAGAATCTAAAGTGTGGATTGGCCTTTCTCGGTGGGAGCTGTCACACTTTTCATGTTCGATTTCTTCAGTAATAGCATTTCACATCGCAAGTATGTTTGAACGGCTATTATCAAAATACTTTATTTTGTATATAAATGGCCTAAAAGTCCAATAATAATGAAGTATTTGTAATAATCTGACAAGTATATCAAAGATCATGAACCAAAGTGAAAAATCCTTATTTTACGAAAACAAATCCTTTGACATTCACATTATGCTATTTCTAGATAATCCAGTAACTAAAAGTAATTCCAAAAATGTACAATATTTATGGTCTAAAGTGATTCGTATAACGATACAAATATACTTAGTGTAAACTACTGCCAAAAAATATTTTTATTTACTACACATTTTTCGTGATATACATATGTATGTAGAATTGGCGCAACCTCTCCCTATACTGAACCAGCCGCACTCTACCCTAACACGGATGCAAGAAACGTTTTAATTCTTCATCTAGAACATGTCTATGAAAAGGTTAAAATCCATTAGAATCTCATGTACATATTTCCAGTAGGTAAGACGTACAATGGCTGGCATACATAATTTCCGCGAAGCAGTCGTGGCATGTTTTCCGTCCCGTGGAAAATTTGTCGGGTACGTGCCTGAAAGAAAGCGAATCTTAAAGACGAATTTCCAAGACGATCATGAAGGGGCGCCTCGGACGTGCCCGATGCACAGATGTGACTAGATTTAGGGGCGGCGAGGAGTTTTTATTAGTTTAGAACTAAGGGCACGAAACCTTCATCGGTAATTTACTTAATGATTGACAACGAGTACGGGGGCGCAGCGGCGGCGGCGGCGGCGGTGGCGGTTCGAGCGTCTAATGGAAAGCCGCGCATCTGGCGACTTGTCCTAAAACGAATTTGATAGTTTCGGATGTACTAATTTGCAAACGATTTAACTAATTTGAAATGTTTATACGGTAATTGCACCTTCACATCGCGATATTTATTTACCATCCAGTACTTTCAGTATTTTTATACGATAAGAAAATTTCGTTATCATAGATGATTTCATTTTGAGATCTTATGTGGGCCACACTGTATAAAAAAAAATTCATGCAAAAGACTTAGAGACTTTCATTATCGACGAAACTAAGCTGACTAATCTAAAGAGTTTTTTTTTCTGTAGATGGAGATGCTATAGAGCCAGACGTACTAATCCAATGACCCAGCAGAAAACGGCATTTGCTAAGGAAAATCTTGTATATAACTAACTTATAGGCACAGGATAATCTTACGTGACGTTTTGAGGATGTTGATCATTTAGTTATTTAAATAGCAACAATAATGTATTAACGCTCTCAGTCACGCAATGTAATACATTCATACATACCTCCTGAAGGTTTGCACATTTTGGAGTAAGACGATGAGAAAGACAAAGGATTCATAGGGCTTAATATTATGGGACCCTTGCTAGGGAGTGGATGGCACTTGAGTCTTACTATAAGGTAGGGAAAAGCTGGGCAAGTCAGCATATTAACTTTTGTCTGGCGAAGCGAAATTAGAGCTCAGAATTCAATATTATATTGTTTCTAGTAAAAACAAGAATTCTTGATAATTGTAGATATATACGGACAGGTATGTATATTTAAGGGCCGACTAATGGCGCTCTTTAATAAAACTATTTTTGACGTCTCTTCGTCTACGAGTATTCCTTATGCAAATCGTAAACCCATAACAAAAATAAGTTACATTTTCTCTACTTTTTTATCAGATAATAAATAAAATAGAAAACTATTTTCCTTTAATTCAATTTAATAACAATTTGTTATTAAAAAAAATTACGGAACTCTGGAGAATGATATTTTTTTGTCCCCCTAATTTCATTTTGAAGTTCATTCTAAAGTTAACGTAGCGTAATTCTGCGTAGGCGGCATTCCGTTTACAATTTAAAATAAAGGAAATATGGGAGATTAACGCTTAAGGCAATGATTTTACTAAATCACGTTAATAATTCAATTTGTGTTCGACACAAAAGAAAAAGGGTGTCCCCTCCGCGCGCTGACTGTCCCCAGATGTTATATTTCTGACTGAGCCTACCCTAACACAAAGTGTTTATTATTAGGGCTATGGATGACAGGAGGTTTAAGGATTATAAATATTATGTCTGTAGCTTACAATTACTTTTGGTATTTAATGAAACAGTCTGAATGATTTTAATTTGATTAGTGGATTTACAATAACTGCTTACCATTAGTTAACGTATTCAATATTGAATATGTTACGCAAAAGAAGGAATGAAAAGATAAATAAAACAAATTGTTGTTGCAGTTTTTTGAATAACTACGTAATTTTTATTACGTGATCAACTATCAGATTGTATCTAATTTTGTACAGAACTGCATAATATTTGACTTCCGGTATATTGTTACGATACTTCAATATTATTCATCTTCATTTTATTTAAAATGCTATAAACGAACCGAAAAAGATAATGTTTTCCTTTAGATCTAGAAGAGGCAAATGTATGTGTTTATTATTTTACGATAAACCAATGAGAGTAGGCACGTCGTCAATATTTTTTTGCGAGTTTCGAAAAGTGTACCGTTACAAATTTCATGTTAACATCTGAATAACAAATTTAAGTCGGATTATAAATTTAAAGCGTCACCGAGAATGTGTCGTGATTCCCAAAATAAGGGAGAGATTTTACTGATATGAATATTGGAAAACTTTTCAAAACTGATTAAGAATTCATTGGAAAAGTTTGGTTCGATCTGTACTGTTGCTGCTCCGAAATATAAAAGTAAACTAATGGTGGAAGGAAGCTTTTAAAATATAAATCCCAATTCACAGACTACGCGATGCATTATTAAACCTCTCCGAAGGAAAAACGGCGAATGTCTGCTTAAAGCTATAATCTTTTGAACCCTTTCACTTTGCTTTATCTGCTTACAACTTCCTCGATCCCCTGAGGGATACTCCTATTTTGTTATACACCATCCCTTATACTTCGTAAATAATTTTTATTTTATCCAGTCGCTAATTTTGTAAGAATAGTCCATGAAATAAAATAATAATAATAACTTCTAATTGAATTTTCTAAAACGAATATATTTTATGCGTAAGTTTAATAGAATATCATATTTTATTTTATGTTGAAATATTCACTAAAATTTTATATCTTCTAGCGATAGTTTGATTATAGTAATTATTATAGTGTTGCGTGGTATTACACGACTTGAAAAGTCGCTCCGACCTAGATGATAAGGTTAAATCGAATGACAAACAAATACAATTTGAAAAGGAAACATAAATAACCTACAAATAAATACAACACGCTACAAATGCGATAGGATATCTTTTTTATTTTTACCTCTTGACATGAAGCGTTATATAAATCATAATACAAGTACTCTCTACACGGCAAAAAAGGTGACACCCTAACGCCAGTATATACTAAAACATAAATTCTTATCATCATAAATTATTGGAGAGGATGGATGGATGGATGAAGACAAGTAGTGTTTCTTAGCTGCCGACGTGCGTTATTCATGTTTTTAGCGCAGCATCTCATGGAGATTTACCGAGGTGCCGACAAATTTAAGCACAATCCAGACGATAGAAGAATACGGCTGTGTTTTATACAGCCTGATAAAGACAACACGTTTTTAGTTTGCTTATTTTCATATGGCTCCGAACTGGTTTCAGAACGAAATTTTAAGAATTTTATCTGTTTACGTCGCCACCAAACATCTCAACAATAGTTAATCTTGTCACCACTTCCTTTTAAGCATGTTTCTGATTATTAATTGGAACCGTATGTTCTCCGGATAGGAACCGACGATGCCCACGGTTAAAAAAATAATTATGTTCCGCATGCAAGTCTAGATTTTCTAGAAGAAAATGTAACACACTTGAAGAACAAGACGAAAAACTGTCTTACAAATAAATACATAACGAAAATCTAGAAAGAAAGAGAAATAACCTGTTCTGTTAGCATATTTCTCTTTAATCGTTTTTTACGTTCATTTTGGTATGGAAATATGTAATTTTTTTAGCCCTAACGTAAAGAAGTGATAGTCAAGGGTGTTCGGTTAGAGTTCTGTCTCATTTTCTCTTGAAAAAAAAACTTTTCAAGCATATCTATGTACATACCAGATAAGTACAATATTTAACTTTATTTAACATTATTTAAGCAGGCAAACTATGGCGTTAATAACCAATAACAACCACAAATATTTATTTTCAGTAGTTATTGAGTGAATTCAGAAAAAATACATAATACTATTCAAAGCACCAGCCTCTAATACCATTTAAATACATTAAAAATGCATTTAAAATAACAGGTGTACCTAATACCTAATACATAATGATAATATTAATTAAACATTTTAATGAATTATGTGTGTAAATGTATAAAAGAAAAAACGGGCTACGTTTCATTACACCTTGGCGACTAAAACAACTCCTTACGACGGTTATCACCCCATAACTTAATTATATAAACCTGTCTTCAAAACTCTAAACAGCAGTAACAGATAACTTTCGTGTGGCGGCAGACAAGCGCTTTTACCGCCAGAGTAAATCCGTCTAGGAGGGCCTTG
This sequence comes from Aromia moschata, assembly GCA_029963805.1. Lineage (NCBI taxonomy): Eukaryota > Metazoa > Arthropoda > Insecta > Coleoptera > Cerambycidae > Aromia > Aromia moschata. The sequence goes on along the minus strand of JAPWTK010000055.1, from coordinate 1,987,557 downwards.
TGGATAGGTCCCTAGGCGGTTGTTGTTCAACGTACGATGCATTTTACTTGAAAAAAAAAGTTGTTGAGGATATAAGTAATCAAGAATCTTCCCTCTAAAATGTTTCTTGATTGCTGAAGTTTTGCTGTTTTCAGTTATTCACTGTATTTAATTGTCTGCAAATTTTAAGAAAATACTTATAGCAAATGTTAAATAGGTGTCCTGCATACATTTATAGGCAGATAGCTATGCCAATACTTTTCAAGTAACGAGAGTTTTGTTGTCGGTAATAAAATATGACGAATATAAAATAATGATAAATAATTAATAGTAGGTTTTATTTTAGCAACACAATACCTTTTAAAGCTGTCATATTAACGAAACCAGACGTTTTCTTCGTTTTTAATATTCCCTTGAAATTTTGCCAACACTTACCAATATGAGTACTTAACTTACATAGTAATAAAAATCAACATTAAACGGTTATTCAGGTGTTAGAAAAGTAGGACGATCTCCAAAGGCATTCTTCATTTAATGTTGATAATGTCAGGCGGCAGTTAAAATTGCACACTTCAGCAGTTTGGCGGCAATGCGCAAAGCATATTGCCTACGTTGGCGTTAAATCTAATTACACACAAATTGGCATCACCAGTTTCAGCTCCTAATGAATACCTACCCCCGTTCTCTTAATTTTCAGCACTTAACAAGGCAAGCACAAAAAAGTGTTGGCAAATTAATCCTCTATTCGGCATCAGCAGAACGAGGTAGGTTATTTTTATAGTACCTGCTATTAAACTGGTTTCTATTCTATTTTACTGGGCTGCACCACCATACACATACATACATATAACGCTATGCTAATAAGACGGTCGAAATTGGAACTTCGTTGTGCATGACTTCACTGGGGAATCAGAACAGTGTTTATACTATTCATTTTCGTTAATTGTAAGAAACATTTTGATTTATTAAGCGTTATTCGAAGTGGTGTTTTTAAGTGTATACTATGGAGACATCCAAAAAAAACGTCATCAACTCTGGCTATGAACGAGCGAGATGGAAATAGAGGTCATGTCTAAGCTTTTCGGTTATGTCAAACTTTGACAACTGACTGTCACGATTTGTAAAATAAACAATGGCTGTCATATGAAGTGACAGTCTTTACAAGTAAATAAGGTTATAAATTCGATTAAGAATGGAAATACGAATTTTTTTTCTCGGCCAACTTTGATGACGTTTTTTTTGGATGTCTATATTATTTGCGGTTTAGTGTTTTGTTTCAATGTGTTATTGGAAAAAGAGAGTATAATTAAAGACGTCGCGTTAAGTTTAATTGACTAAAGATGCCGGGTTGTGCAGTGGCCACGTGCAAAAATACGAACAAGAAAACTAAAGGTAGTGCTATAAAATATTTTAGATTTCCTAAAAACAATGATTTAGCGAAATAGTGGATAAAACGCTTGTCACCGACAGGATGCTATTAATTTAAAAAACGGTAAGTAAACAAGTAACCAATTTTTAAGGTTAGGTTAGGTTGTGCATGCATTTAAGTTTTATTGGCTATAGCAAATAGGTATAGATCATCTCAAAAACAAGTTGCCTACAAAAAATCATACCCTTTATTCCTGTATTTATGTTTGTAATTATATCTTTAGTAGGATTTTGAGAGGCCTTCATACATATGACTTCAACACCTTTGATAAATAATCACCTTAACTATGTCGTATTTCGCTGCTGTAATATTTCATTAATATACATAATGTACATACAATACGTGCATCTTTTTATTTTAGTAAGAATCTGTTTCATTCATGTTGATGATGAAAATGTTTGGTACGTGTATCATTATAGTAAAATATTCAATAGAATCATTTCAAATAGTTTCATATCCAAAAAGAATAATATCAAAACATTTAAATGGACTCATACTATCGCGCTATTTTTTTGTCAGAAAATTCTGAATTTTGTTTTCCAACATATACAGAAAATATATACCAGTTTTTAATTCATAATTCTTACTCTATGAATATGAGAATATTAAAAAAAAATACAAATTTAAAATAGAAAATTTAAAACAAATTTATCGTGGGCTGTAGGTACATTATATTTATCAATATTACACAAAACATAAGTATCGAAAAAAAGAAATCCCCATAAACATATTGATTAAAAAAAGTTTCAGACAAGAAACGAATTAAATTTCGTATTAAAAAATGAGGACTTTTTCACTGTCGTAATTTATTTGGTAACATACGTTAACTTTGTGACGCGATAGAAAGACAAAATGTGTCGCTAAAGTTTTACAAAGCAGAAGATATTAATGAATTCCAAGCTGTACCTACTTTTTTTAAAGGGCCCGCTTTGTACTAGAGAGTAAAATAAATCGAGCAAAACGGGCTTTGCGCCTAATGAAAATATTTGAAACGATGAAATATATTTTATAAAAATTTCCATATAGGATGAGCGTTGACGGCGGATAATCCCCTGGGAGAGTCCTCGAAAGTTCATGATTTATGAAATATTAAGCAGCGCAATTAAGCGGAATTGAAAAATCGATGCTTCTACATGTAGGGTTGCGAAATTGTAAACGTGTTAAACTGTGGAAATTTTAGGGATGTTTTTTTTAAACATTCTCCCCTGCGCACTTTTAACGTTCGCGTTTTTTGAAGGTTCATCTTTGGCAAACAATCCACGCGAATGCAGAATTTTGTATGTATTCGATTTGACAAGTAAATATGTCCCAAGTGGCGCGCATGAATTGCGAAATATACCGAGGCAAAAGAGACATCCATTGTGGATGGGGTGTGGTTTTCTGTAAATATTGACGCGCAAAATATTTTTGCTCTCGGATTTTACTTAAAAACCACGTTATATGTAGTGGTTATTCATTATATTTCAATAAGTAAATCGGTGCCTACGAATTCACTCACGCACTTTCTTTTTATTAGACAGTGTCTGCTCTTAAACTTGTTCCGAGTGATTAGAAAAAAAGTTTCCCCGTATAACTCTGCCAGACTATTTATACCCAAAGTTATCGAAACCAATAAATTTAATGGTCCATAAGACACGATTGCAGCAGCTGGGAGTTTGATATCTAAGGACGAACAACCCTGCAATAAGGGATACACGTCCTTGTCTCCGCGGCATTTTCTGCTTTTACACGGACCTCGTTTTCTGGTCACAGGCCCGGCTGGAAGATTTTGACGACCCACGACTAAGGCAGACTGTGATGTAGAGATGATATATGTATTTTGCATACCAAGCCCCAAAAATAAGTTTTTGGTATTTTATTATTAACATTTTAGGGTATTTTATTTTATATACATACACGGTGGAGACTTTAACTGGCATATATTCGCTAGCGGGGTGGTGAATGATTTTTCAAAAAAATTCCCGAGACACGTCAACTTTTAAATGTATTTATCTACATTTTGCAAGTAATATGAAAAATATAGCCCTTCAGGGGTGGCTGAAACCACCCTCGACATGATTTTTTCAAATGCAACCCTATGGCTTGTGACCCCTCATTGTAGAGCTGGTGGAAAGAGGAATCCAACGCACTGATCAAATTTTAATTTTTAGTAGGTATGTTTGTAGGGTAGATATTTTTCATATTACTTGCAAAATGTAGGTAAATACTTTTAAAAGTTGACGTGTCTCGGGAATTTTTTGAAAAATCATTCACCACCCCGCTAGCGAATATATTCCAGTTAAAGTCTCCACCGTGTATAATTAAAACTCTTTATAGAATGTATACAGTGCGTATATAATCAACGGATAAGTATAAAAATCCGATGCTGCAAAGTCTGCAGAATTGGGTGGATGTGCAATAATAGGTATCCCACGCAGTTTTTGTTTAAAGTGGTTTTGGTAATGTTAAGCGTATGCCGACAGGTACTTACGTTGCAATGTCACTTGTCTTTCCGGTTCTCATTTTTTTTTTTGCTAACAATTTACAGGAACGAGATTTTTAAAGTTAAAGACCGTCTATTAAATAAATATGTATGCTACTACGTCATAATTATATTGAGAGATTTCATACAAATTAGTTTTCAGCAAAGCCGCTCTTGAGCCAAAGGAAAGACGGCACTGCTAAGCTAGTTTATCTAATGTATCTATTGCCTTAAATAACACCACGCTTTATGGGCGTGTCCCAATCCGCGCATTAATCGGCAGAGAAGAGCGTGGGGCCGGCCCTTTGATGTCGTGGCCGCGGGACCAAAACGTCCCGGCCTTGGCGTTCCGTCCGACCCTGCGCGTCGTACCACACCACACCGTACACCGTGGTTGCTCCGTATAAAGATTTCCTCGGCTGGCGGAGGACAGCGGGACGTTATAAATAAATCAATCCAGCTAGACAATTCTAGCGGGAAATAAGGAAATCGGAGGAACGCCCGAGGCGATACGTATGTTTTGTGAGCGTTGCGCTCTCTTCGACAGTACGGCGAATTCAATTTTGCCGTCCCAAAATTACGGTCGCCCTCTCCGCGTTGGCGTTGCGTTGTAGAGAAAGAATCGCAGCGTGTTTAATTAGGTATTGCCGGCAGATTTTGCGCGCCGTCAGCGCGTCATTTCGCCCGGTAAATGTCGAGAGATAAGCGCGAATCAGCATTTTCGATTGCGAATATTACGGCGATCGAGGGTAAAATTTATTTACTTAGGATTGCAAACTAACCGTCCGGAATTCTCAGTGGCTTCAGACGTTAATTGTTTAAGGTATTGACCGGTTTAATATCGGACGCTGCGCTAACGCCGCCAGCAGAGAATTATAAAAGAAGAAATTGTTACGATAACGTTCTCAACTCTTTTATAGAAGGACGACAAATTCAGTTCTAATATGTTTATATAGGTAATTTCGGTTCACTGTCAACTATTTTTTTTATATACATAAAAATAGCTTACAAATTTAAAAACACTTACTAAATGTATCTACTGGATACGAAAAATTCAAACTCTCAACTTTTTTCGTTTAAATTTCATATTCAAGGCACCATTGAGTGGGCAGTGTGAATGTTTGGTCATTATTAATCTTTGGTCAAACGGGATTCGCCTCAGAGACGTATGCGTCATAAATGAAAGTAACATACATGAAAGTAACTTTTTCAGATGTTTGCTATATTTTATTATGAAATTATATCACACTATTTACAGTACGGCATATAGCGGAGGTTGTACGAAAGCACCAACGGGACACGGGACTACTGCAATCAAATCAAAGCGTCGCCGTAAGCCAAATTTAGTCATTACAAACAATAGCAACAGTTAATACGTACGTATTATAATATTATGTAACTGCATCTGTCTCGGTGTTAGATTAATTACTGTTAAATAGTCCGATTAGGGCCATACATCTACGCGTTACAATACCGAATAGAGAATAAAAATCCTTTATTTTAAATTAATGACCGGAGCCGAAGCTAAAACGAGGGTCACTCCTCCTCCGACTCCTCCTTTGTTTTCTTTTTTACCGTTCCGGCATTAAAAACACTGCGGCTATTATTGCCGCGCTTCCATTAGTGGGCCCAGTTAATTGCGACACAGTGTGCCATCGATGGCGCTGGAAGTGAAATGTGAAGTTCTCGAGTCGGAGATAGCAGGTGGCGCCTAACGGAACGAGTGATCACTTAGTGGCGCAATTAAAGCGGCAGCGGTTAACGCTGATGATGATCATCTTCCGGCGCGCGAGAGGCCGTGGATTAAAGAGGACGGCAGTTTTCTAAACGTTGACACGTTGCTCCCAAATGGAGAGGCCGCAGCGCGCGTCCGATTGTTTCGCCGAAAATGACATCAATTCGATGTAATGAAATACGCCATTTTCATCAACATCGAAATACTGCCTCGCACACAACTGTTACACAGCACACATCATCAATTACGTTGGGATCATCAGGCGATAATTAAAACTAAAATTAAGCTTAAGTATTACCAACTTATCTTAACCTGTTCTATTTATGATATTAGGCGAAAGAGTTATCTTTTAAGAGCGTTATATTCAACATAATGTATATACACGGTGGAGACTTTAACTGGAATATATTCGCTAGCGGGGCGGTGAATGATTTTTCAGAAAATTCCCGAGACACGTCAACTTTTAAATGTATTTACCTACATTTTGCAAGTCATGTGAAAAATATAGCCCTTCAGGGGTGGCTGAAACCACCCTCGACATGATTTTTTCAAGTGCAACCCTATGGCTTGTGACCCCTCATTGTAAAGCTGGTGGAAAGAGGAATCCAACGCACTGATCAAATTTTAATTTTTAGTATGTTTGTAGGGTTGCATACAATTAAAACAATTTAAAAATTAAATTTATTTTCAACGTAACAATTGTTCAAAATGTGCACCATTCACTTGTTGGCAGCATCCCAGTCTGTGGTAGGTTTCGTCCCTTACATTGTGCAACATTTGCAGTGTTATTTTTCCGATTTCCTCTCTTATCCTTTCCTGCAGATCTGCTATGTTGTTGGGTTTCTGAATGTAAACCCTACTTTTAAGATATCCCCACAAAAAGAAATCCAGTGGTGTAAGATCTGGAGATCTTGCTGGCCACTCAATATTACCTCGCCTCCCAATCCACCTACCGGGAAAAATTCTGTCCAGATACTGACGAACAATGGCAGCATAGTGTGGTGGGGCCCCATCTTGCTGAAACGATAACCTCTCGTTGGTCAAGTTAGGGTTTAAGGGGTTTGGAAATAAATGACATAGCACTGGCATTAGTTCGTGCTGGAGTAAACGCAAGTATCTTGCTCCATTAAGAGTGTCATCAAAGAAAAATGGTTCTACAATTGTATCTTGTATTATTCCGGCCCACGCACATTCGTTTTCTGTGGGCGCTTAGTATGAAGTTCCCTCATCCAATGGGGGTTTTCTTCAGCCCAGTAACGACAATTTTGGCGATTTACGTGCCCATTTAATGTAAAACTATCCACTCTAAAGATAACTGGTTTTGATCAATACAAGTCATCAATAAATCGCAAAATTCCACTCGTCGATCTGGATCATCTTCAAGTAGCTCTTGAACAGCTTGCATTTTATATGGGCGTTTTTTCTCATATTTAAGTATTTTTAAAACTGTTTTGTGATTAAGATTACTATCACGGGCCAGTTGACGGGCTGGAGTGATTGGATTTTCTTCTAGAGCAAGCAACAAATTCAACTTCGTGTCGTCATCAACAACAGCCTGCCTCTTACTCGGTACTTTCCTGACATGACCCATCTCTCGATATTGTGCCTCAATTTTACTAATGGTACCTTGATTTAGTGGTGGCAAGTCAGGATGCGTTTCTCGAAACAAGCGAACAACTTCGCATTGAGTTCGCGCCCTATCACCATATCCAATCATCATCAAAATTGCGATTTTTAGTGATTCAGTGAAATAAGACATTTTCACCAATTTGAAAAAACACTTCGTTTCAAACTCTGAATACAGCATACAAACCAAATTACTCTTTGCGGCCGTGTAAAAACACTAGCAAAAAATGACAAATATCAGTTGTGGCAAAAAATTGCTTGGAATTTTTTGTGGGGCCATATGAAAAGTAAGGTTTACATTCCAAAACTAAACAACACACATTTTGAGTACGAAATTGTTGCGTTAAAAAATAAATTAAACTATAAAATTACGTTAAAATTTGATCAGTGCGTTGGATTCCTCTTTCCACCAGCTTTACAATGAGGGGTCACAAACCATAGGGTTGCATTTGAAAAAATCATGTCGAGGGTGGTTTCAGCCACCCCTGAAGGGCTATATTTTTCACATTACTTGCAAAATGTAGGTAAATACATTTAAAAGTTGCCGTGTCTCGGGAATTTTTTTGAAAAATCATTCACCACCCCGCTAGCGAATATATTCCAGTTAAAGTCTCTACCGTGTATATTTAATATTCAATTCAAAGGAGAATTTTTATTTAACGATTATCCATTCTCAATTAACGGCTGCCTTAAACTCTGAGCCACGTTGGTGTTTTCAGAACACTAATTGCGCATTTTAAAGGGTTGTAAAACCATTACCCCCGGATCACCCCGTACAATAAAAGGCGCATCGATCTCACCTACGCGGATCTTATTATGGCACCCCAAGCAAGGTGGAGGTTGCACAGTATCGGTATTTCAACCCCGAAGAGGAAAGTCGTTGCGTTGCATCCCTTTCATTTATTATTTAGCTCCCCTCGGAACGGGAGTGAAAGGGACATTTTTCATGGTCACAACGCCGTGATACAAATTGTATTGTAAACATTGACGGTCGGTAAATACATCTAGAGTATCTACGCGTTTGTCGCGTGACGCGGTCGCCGTAATCGCATAATTATTGAGCGGAAATTAGTCGACGCGACGCGAATACGCGAAAACGATCGTCATGTATTAACTATTAAATTATGACATTTTTTTTCACAGGCGACACGGGTCTTAATCGGATTCGGTCGATTTCACCAGCGGTTATCACCAAACGTTTACAGTATGCGATATGTTGTTATACAATTTTATTTTAGGACTTTTATTATATTTTATATATAAAAGTACGTTTTTACTTGATTATAACCGAATATATGTAGGTACCTACTATACGAGTATATCTACTATCTAAATGTTTTTTGCCCTTATACATATAGGTAATATAATTTTATTTTAATAATATTTAATAATCAATAATATAATTTTACCCTATGTTAATATAATAATAATATTTAAGAATATAATTTAATTTATATAATATAATTTTATATAATATAATAATAATTTTTCTTCAACAAAATTATGGTTTTTCCACTTTTAATTTACCGCAGACTAAATACTACACTTAAAGCACTACTTTAAAGCAAATGGCGAATGCGCTGGTCTAAAATGTACGGTATAGGTTTTGGTATATACAACATAATGGGTTTACGTTGTAAAAACACACGTGAAACAATGTGTTCTACTATAATTGTAGAAATAAAAACTAAGCTAAATATAGGGCATTCCTTTTATAAAACAAAGTAAAAGTCGTTGGTGAATTTTAAGTTATTAAAATATGTTTCTTTTTTAATCAATGCATGGAAACAAATCACAAGTAGGTATAATAGACATGTCTTGATAGTTCTTATATTATATTATAAAGCGTGTAGACGAGTTGTATTATCAATACAAGCTATATGCATTAGTTGTTATGCATACAATAATGCTTAGGCATATGTATATACCAGATTATATATATCTACATATAAGTACGTATGCCTCTGTGCGAAATTCAAATTTCGAAATTGTCTCTCAAGACAATTTTCACTAGTGACAAAATCCAGACGCTGACCGGGACAAATTAAATAAAGGAAGGACGCCCAGAAGGCCATAACAATCTGCCACCCCAATTTCTTGCGTAACCTTGTTAGGTTGGCAATCAAGTTCCAGAATGTATAAAAATGGCCTTTCTTCGGGAGAAAAATAGAAATAAATAAACATTTCCATCTTAATAATTCAGTCCTGGTTATACGAAGAAAATAGTAAATAATGATATTGCTATATATTTTTCGTTTGTTGTTGGGTAATACGAAACTAGTTAAGAGCTAAACATCATCCTCACACGTAAGTAAACTTTTAAAGTAGTTTTAGAGCTAGAGTGCCGGTACTTTGCATCGATTATCTGTCCAAGTATCGAAAAGTGTTTAAAAGTATGAAGATTTAAATTTTAACAACTTTTCTTGTGTCACCCTAGTTATAAAGAAATGACTACTCTATCTTTATGTATTTCAGACTGCATGGTGAGTATTACAAAATATAAACCATATTATTCTTTCTAGACAACAGGGTTACATACAAAACCCGAGTTCTTAACATCACATAGCATATGATGAGGGAGTGTTGAAGTAAAATTTAATAAAAATAATGGTTATACTTTTCTTCTCGTTAAATCATTTGTCTATCTAATTACCTATATATGGTATAGTTAGCTGCTTACGCGTAATAACACCTATGTAGGTACTTAAATAAAATGCCTTTTTTTTTAAATAACAATTTGTACACCATCCTAAAACTAATTCAGATACCGACGAACCGAGTATCGTCGGCTAGCACCTTTTAAGGCCCAGAACTTTCCCGAAATATAGGAAACTTTAAATTGAATATGTTATATCGGGCTCCCCGATCGCATATTTTAAAGGGGTGATTTCTTAAGGAAATGGCAAGGCGGCGGATTGATTTGGGAGTTCTGTGGAACGTCTAAAAACTGCTTGGAATGTGTTAAAGGGAAAAGGAATTGCAGGAAAAGCTGTAAACAACGAGCAAAAAGGGACAGATCGCAATTCTGATAAGCGAAAGTAAATAAAAGAAGAGAAAAGACGGGAGAAAATACCGGCTTGCCGTTCGCGGCCATTTAGATAAAAATGATTGCACCGACTTCTGGGTTTCTTGGACTACGTCGGGTATGAGAATGATCCGTGCAACCGCCTTACCTGCAACAAAGTAAAAGCATTCGCTAAAATAAGTAAAGATTACCCACTTGCACGCTATCATATTATGTACCTAGGCTGCAACACCTACATTTAATTATGATACTCCGAAGCGTCGGGATTTAAGAGTTCACGGAAAAAAGTCGTAACTGTAAAACGTGTGTAAAAATGTATATCGGCGGGTAGCAGGTTCTGAATATTGAGTAACTGGTTAATAATATATAATATAAATTAAATACATACATTTTTTTTTTATAAATGTTACACTCAAGTCGTCATAAATAAGGAATCGTCTTCGACAATCGCATAGAACTTATATACGAATACATGAATCATGACTGACTATTCTCCATATTCGGTTTTGTTTAATTTTCTCCGCGTTTAAATTGGATTTGTTAGCAATAGTATTATAAAATATAAAGTGGCAGAACAAAGCTACGGCGCAGTAAAAATAAACGCCGAAGTTTGTAGCCCCTGCACAAACATCTTTACGTTTTTGCTCGTGCTGTTCAACATTGCTACATCTGTTGCTAGCATTTCCACTCTGTAGTTAGAGTCGTTAACAAGCGCCTTTTCAAATAATCCGGACGTTGTAAAAACCGGCGCAAAATCGGCTTTAAAGGCAGGTATCTAGATGCATGATACAGTTCGCTAATAGAACGTAAACAAAACGGTTTTTGTACGTATATAGTGTCCCAGTTTTAATGAGGATGACTAGACATGTACCTAAGCGTAGCCCGTAACAAAACCCCTTTGCTTGTAACTATTCGACTCGGCGCAATATTTAAAAAAATGCAATGTAGATAATTATAGGATGAAAACCATAATTAATCCATGTACAGGCATAATTTTTCGAATTTTGAATTAATGTTATGATGAATCATGCCAAACAAACTGCTTCCAGTCTTTATTATACAGTTTATACGAGTACCAAATATTTAGTAGTAAATGCGTGAATGAAAATAATAGGCATATTTACTAGTAATTATACGAGTATGTCATAATAAACATCAAATCTAATCTGACGTGTTCTTACGTTCTGAGTTAATATAAGAACAATTTTCAGAATTGTCCATGTGTGTATGGTTTATTTAGATTTAGACGAAAACATGTCTCCCCTTTTATCCGATGTAGGCATATTAATAATTTATTTAGCTGAAAAGTGGTCTTTGCACTCTACCCTGCTGTTGGCATTCAGAGTTCTGATTTCCCCATGCGGTAACAGAATGACACACTTGAAAATGGACCTTTTTCATAAGAATACTTGGATATCAGCATTTTTTTTGCAGTAGCGTGCATTTTAGTGAACGTTCCAGAATCGTATTTAAGATGTTTAAACGAACGATGTAGGAGACAGCTCAATAAAAATAATTCATAGTAACAAGCCACGCTCCAGACAAACGATTATTGCCATTTCGGTGCCAAAATATAAAAATGCAATATCTGCATTGCAGCGTCACGGCCTTGGCTAACTTAATTTTATCTCATTGTCGAGTAGAAAAAAGTTCTAATGGTGACGACGGAAGGCTGGTCCGAGAGTGCATATTGAAATAAATTAGTGGCGAACTTTTATTACGACTAATAGATATGTTTCCCGACATCGGCTTTTGAGCTGAGATTTTGGGCAATTTTCAAGATATTCTGGAAAGATGAATTGTGTCGTTAATTTATATATAGTCGCTAAATCAACCGAGTATGAAAAGAAGGTATATATGTATATGTATGGTAATTTGTACAGTACCTAATAATAATTCCAACTTAATAACATTGAACTCCATGCACGGATAAAATTCATGCGGATATTTTCCTTCACGTCACAATAATTCAGCACGGATGAAGTGTTAGTCTGCGGCTGATATGATATAGAAGATTACTGCCATTTATCATTGAATTTTGCGAATGCAAACGTCAAATATTTGACCATCGATTGTATATCATCCCATCCGTTTATTTAATAATCAATTCAGGGAAATACTGAAACTAGACCTTATGCAAACATAATTCAAAGAGTTTTATTTATCGATAGCGGCTACTTACAAAGCTATGTTTATATATCTATTTTCTGTTGATACAACGTTTAATCAGACCGGTTTACTTTTTTAGCCAATTTGTAAATATATGTATATGTATTATGTATACATGGACAGTAGGGGAGATAAACATTCACGATTAATAAACTATCGATGATGAGTTGTGTATCCAACAAATAATGTATTACATCCAACAATGCATACACTACGGAATTAGTGTATTTTTAATTGACGTATTGTTAAAATGTATTCTGTGTAATTTACGGAAAGCCGGTGTAATACCATAAAAAATAATTTTGATGTATGTATGTATGTATGTATGTATGCGCTATTTCATTATGGTAACAAAAATTAAATGATCGGAAAGTCGGAAATGATGCTTCAAGAACGAATTAGAAATTTTCAAAATGAATACGTCGAAAATAAGACTATCGAAAGATCAACATTTATAGGAACTTTTATGGGCACACAACATAGCAACATGTTTTTATAAAATTTAAGATATTATTGAGATGGACTTTTAATTTGAATTATTTATTATTATTTGGAAAATTACTGATTTATAATAATCTTTACTGTGACAGATTCAGAGTTTCTCAGATCGAATTTGCTCAGAGTAGAGCACCAATTTTTTCCTCACCTAATCACCAAACTACAACCCGCATTTCCCGGTACAATAACAGACGCAGGCGCGAAAGTTCCGGTAATTAATTTAGTTCGCCGATCGAGGAGAACCATGAATAAAACCGGACAGGGGTGCAGTTTTTGCAGGAGTCGACCAAAAAGTAATCACAGTATGTCTTGTACTTTACGGAGGACAAATGTCAGACCCTTATCCCGTTGCATCCATTCCCATCAAACGCAGCCGGTTTTGAATAATAGTGCGCCATTTGTCAACACCGCTGAATTATTCAGACAATAGTCGCTGCTGATGAATGATGTTCGGATGTTGATAAATAAATGAGGTGGACGGCAGAAGTTGTTTATCGCTCGAACTCGATTACTAGTACATTTTCATTTTTGCTAAATAATCGCATCACTTTCTACCTATACATACCTACTTAAGTATTTGGTTACTAATACAGATCACTCAACAGGTTAATATGAATGAGATTTAAGTAAATGATGGAAAATAAGCCCCTATGAAGGATAGAGACTGATTAACAATTTTGTTGAACATTGTCAGATATTTTTATAATATGGTCTTCTTTACTAAATCTCACTTTTACTTCCACAGTAATTTTGATGTTATATATATATATAAAAATATATATATATATATATATATATATATATATATATATATATATTCTTTTGTCCAATTCGTGTAGAATTTAACCTACCTAATAATTCATGTGATATACGTATATGTCATATAGTTTCGCAGTTTTACAGATCTTGTGTTAGAAGAGACGAAGTTTGACTTGCTATTCGAAATGCCTTTAGAAGAATAACAATTGAGTATATTCGGTGGCTACGTCTACCACATACGTTGAGAAATGCTTGCTAAATTTAAATACGACTGTTTTTATCAACGGTATACAGGAGGAGAATTGTTGAAATGGAACATAACGAAAATATACATTTATAACAAATTGGTGCTCATCTGTTCTACACATGGCGCTTTAGCATTCAGATGTTAACAATGTGATTTACAAAATATATTATATCAACGTATTACTAAAGATGTCAAGGAATATTTATAGCCCTATATACCGGTTTTTATGAGAGTATAGTGTGTATTTTGTATTTGTTGCCATATGAGACGTTCACTTATGCCTAAAAAAATCCATTAGTAAAGCGAGTGGAAGTGTGTGTATGTACAAATGGCATAATAATTAAAAAATGTATGTAATAATAATAAGTACGAGTACTCGTATACGATGTATCTGATACCCACCAGACTCATTTTGTGAAAAAGCCTCCCACTAGAAATTATTTCCCCTGATATTTATATCTGCTACTAGATACCATTTATTTCTTGATATACTTAGGTGTAACGGTATAAAACAAATACATGTAACAGAGTTATGATTATTAGTGATTATTAGTCGAATTAAAATATTTGTCATGTATCAATTATGTAGAAATGTACAGATACAAAATGCTCCAGAAAATTTTGCTTACAAAGAAATATTCCTTTATATCCTATTTTCTTTGTAGATGAAGAATGTGTTAAATTAAATCGAATTAACGAATTCTTGCGTTCATTACATTTTTCAGAGTTTAAAAAGGCCTGGTGTATAATTTTATTAAATATCTGATGAATTTATTTTTTAAATAAACAGCATAATAAAATCCACAAATTGTGCAAACGGACTACATCATCTCAATATCAATGCTTAAATGACTTCCTTTCTTATAGCAACGGCAAACGGATGTTCGGATCACTAAGACAATTCTGCGATTTAAAATGGCCTATTTGCCAGAGTTAGCTTTGCATCTCCTTATTATCTCTAAATACATACCCACTTACTTTTATTATGTATGTTGTTAATATACTGATTGTTTTAATAGTAACAATAGTTTCTTTGTACTGCTTGCAGTTTTAATCAAGACATTTTTTATAATACGCTCATTAATTTAATTTCCTACAATTTTTTACTATCTATCACGCGCAAAAAAATATATTGTAATAGAAAACTTCACGAAATGAAAGATAATATGTAAGTATAAATGCGTTGTAAACATTGGCTACACTTCTTTGTTATTAAGCTAATTATTATCCTTATTATACCTTGTGTTGTTTTATTCAATTCATATTCGTTATTTTAAAATAGTGTTGGCGTTTCTACCACCTAGTTTGAGAGATTGTAGCGGAACAGCGTCAGATGAGAAACGGTAAACTCGAACCACGTTTGCTTTATAACCTTGTCGGGTGGGTACTTACAATAAAATATATTTTACTGCTGTACGTACACTGTATCTGTGACACACTAAAAATGTTAAGCGTCGACAAGAAACAAGAGTTCTCGAGACTTCGAGAACCTAGTATTTTACGGTCCGTAAGGAAGGAAAACATTAAAAATCCTCCTTTCGTACGCTAATAAACTCGTCCGTTACCGTCTGCGGGAGGGAAATTTTAAATTACCGAAAGTGCCGGTATGTAACGGTTTATCGATGTGAAAAGCTTTTTAGACTAGGAAAGTTAGAGGAGCGTCGCTTAGGGTGATTTCTCTCCTCCAGCGGTTGCTGTACGCCACTTCCATTCATAGCCACTCATGTCTGACCTAGTGCCTATTAACCGATGCCATTTAATTTTCGTACTTGCACGGACCCCCAGATGACATTTGCTAACAGCGGAAATATTTCATCGAGGATTAAACTTTGAGTACTCTTCGGAGGACCTCCGATATCGTTAGTTTGTTAAATGTCCTTGATTAATGCAAGTGCCTAATGATTATTTATTGAATAATCTATACAATTTTCATACATGTACCTAACTACTATGATATTTTAATACTCCTATTATTAATTTCAGTCAAAAGATCATAATATAAATGTAATTTTTGTCCTTGTTCGGGTTTGTTAAGATTTATGTAGAGCAAGCAGTAAGTAAAGCAAAACTACTTTAATGGCAGACCATTTAATGACACCGTCTATGTTCTAAATCTTCTAATTATATTGTGACTGAATGAATCCGCTTGAAATCTTCTAATTTCGGCGCGTATTTTTTGCGTGCGACTCATGCCCTTTTTTAAATTTTCTAATCCAGGTATGTACCCAACCGGTGGCAAGAAAAATCTGGTAAATCCGGCATCGTTGTAATTAGGAGAGGGTTAGTCGGCAAAATATCTCGTTTTCGCAGCGTATTCGGGACGGACAGCTGTCGAAACGGCCTCGTGCCTCAGCGAGACTCCAATTAATGTTGGCCATCATTAAAAAGTCATTGATGTGCAGCCACTGATTACCGACCGCTCGCTGGGTAATTGGGTATAAAATTGTCCATTGAAGCGCCGTGCAAACCGCGGAGAGGGCACGCGGGGCCCGTTTCCATAGCACTGCGCGATATTAACGTCAAGAACACGCCGGGAATTATGGCCGCCTACTAACAATTAGGGATTGTCCGGCAACAGCGAGATTTGTCATCTGGATTACTGAGCACGGTAAACATACGGCCGGCCGGCCGGCGCGGCGCGGCGCATACGTACGTACGATGTATTTTTTAAACAGACAGGTACGTATAATTAGCAGGGGGGGATCGCGGGATTTTTCCGCAGAACAAAAACTTTTTCGAGCAGCAAATATGGAACATGTAGGGGCGGTGGATATGTAATGAATTCCGCTGTCACTTCCAAGTAGATGTGCCCGTCAGGTTTTTAATTAGAACGCTTGGTTTTGATTTCACGCTTTAAAATATTTTGTGGGTTTGACTCGGCCAAAAAGTTTATATATGCTAATTTCGAGAAAGTGGCAAACATTTGTGGCCAAAATGTTTTTTATGTATGTACCTATTTATTTTTATGCCATTCAAATGTCGGGCCAAATTTGAGGGTTGACAGTAGTTAAAGTCTAACACTCTTAAATGGTACACGAAGGATAACAAAGAAACACATTTTTATGTACGTATTATTTTTTTTTCGGTACACTTGGTTCAACAGGAAAGGGACGATTGTGAAATCGTGTACATATTTGTACCATCATTAATAAACATAAGTATAGGTAAAATACATTTCTTTGTTTCGGTTTGTAATAGTAAAATTACCAGGTGAATAAAGAGCCAATACCAAAAAATCTTAAACAAAATGCTTTCTTTCAGTCTCATCATTCGTAACGCTGACTAACCCAAGCCTATCTAATTTTAACTATCAGCAGTTTAAGTATTAATAGATCGAAACTGCACAACAATACACTAAGCAGTCGGTATGACTGTCAATTTAATTCTAACTGAAAGAGTGTATAAAGTACCTATGCGTGGAATAAGTTTACTCCAAATTAGAATATCTCGTATAAATGCAAGCGCCTGCGCCTGTTCATTTTTAGCAGAATTCTCTCATTTCAACAGCCAACAGCTCTCATTTTCATGACACGAAATCCATACCTATGGAGGCCCACAATTTAAGAGATAAAGAGAGAGATTTAACCACCGATGAGGTTAAAATTAATGGAAGACTAACACGCAATGTTGACACAGTCAGTGTTTGAACATGTGATTAATGATATTTTGAAGTAACTCTTCAGTTTGTCAATCGGTTTTCGGTTAATGCGTGGATTTTAGTGGGAGATGAATAATGAACTCGGACCTCGTTAGGTGATTTCCAATTATGCTTAATCCCAAAATTCAATTTAGTTTTCGTGAATCGGCCGATACTGGTATTACTTTGTATAATTTATGAAAGTGCTAACAAATATATCGCCTAATTAAAGTTGTGAAGAGAAGCCGTATATTTTTCACGAAAAAAAAAAAACGCTGATAGCACCATTTCGGTAGTACCCATGTCTTTTCTCTCTCATTTCTTATGTTTTGTCAGGTTACTTGGAAATGCTGGTATCTTCTATTATCTGTGTGGTTCCAAAAGTTGAACGCCAAAACACTGTACCAATAACTTTATTAGTCTTAGCTTAGCAACGAAAACATTTTTTTTTCTAATTCATCTTTGACAGACCAAACGGCTGTGGACTAAAGTGTAAGTGGTGTTAACGCCCATGCGCTGTCATTTTTATTTTTATAAATGTCCCCGCGTCGCTTGTTTTACACGCTAATGGCTCTTCTTGTACCATTAATATCGATTTTAAAAGCATAACTTCCATGAATTTTTTCATCTGTCTACTTGTTTTATGACGGTACGTTTTACGACAAGCCTTGTACTCGTAAACGTTTTTACTAATTCAGACATATGACTGGCATTAAAAACTTCTATGCGTACGTTTATTATCGCTAAAATTTTTCACGATTTCCAAACGCGGATAAATCACACAAAGACAATTTGTCAATATATTTTTATTCAATTTTTCAATCGAACGAATAGTGCCTGAGCTGAGCACTTACTCGATTCATAAACTACGCTTTTGTTAATAACGATTATGTAATCAGAATCACGAACTGTTTTTTAACATACTTATTTACATTTAATATGATCATTTATTACTTACTGTAACAGATGCATTTAATTAAACAATTATTAATAACTACAATATTTTCGGTTGCTTGAATTATCACGCTAGACAATAACTACGTATAAATTAAACAAATTCCACACAAAAAAGGCACAGAATTTTTCACCACCCCAACGCTAAAAACAAACATCGAATTCGGCCGATATTTTTATATAAATCCACAGATTACAGAGTTTCGTAGGAAATTAATAATTTCGCCTATTAAACTTCAGTTCCGCAAATAAATCAGCTTTATCTGGATCTGGTTAGTCGCACGCTCCCGCTTTATACTTTACTAAAGATTCTATCCAAATCCAATATTGCTGGCTCCAGACAGCGCGCAGGGGTCGGGCCTTTGTTTTAGTGTTTGTCCAGAGATTTATTGCATATAAGGGAATTGTCTCCGGGACCCGGGCGATATCCGTTAGTCCTTAAGTGGACATTCTTTTCCAGAATTGATACGTATCAACGAAAAGGAATTTTAAATAAGCGTAATAACCAGTTTACGTAATCTCGTACAGCAATAAATATTGTTGATACGTCATCAATACGGTCACGGAAATCAATGTGTATTAAATTAACATACAAACTTATAAATTTACTATATTCTGCATTTTATTATATTGCCATGGTACCTATATCAATTTGTAGTTTTAGAATTTTTTGCTATACCAATTTATCAGATGTTTCTGCATATTTACATTGTTTTATACACTCTTATGAAACATCGGTGATATTAGATCATTATTTGGTGAACTAAATTTAGTTATATTCAAGCACTAAAGCATATTTTCTTTGAAAGATGGGTATGGCAAATTTTTATGAACTTCTAGTAACTTCTTACTTATTATTAATATTATTAATAATCATTATCATGTTGTTATTTATATTTGTCATGTTTCTTCACATTATATTTGTGCTTTTCATTTCTTTACAAATCGTTTCAGTAAAAAGTGAAAAATCAGTAAAATTGGCGCGCTTTTTAGAGATTTTAAAATTCCTGCCGTTGAGAAATTTGTAACTGTACTACATTATGAGTAATTTAGTCTCGCTTTCCCCTTTCCTAATCTTTCAAGTTCGGTTCACTGCTCCGAAAATGAAATACGACACTCGTTAAACCGCCGCCACCGCCGCCGTTGTTTCTATTTGTGTTTTAATTGTGCCGCTAATAATTAGCCATTAGTATCTGACACGTCTGACTTGAACAACTGAGCCTGATAATATTATATTGATACCTTCATCTATCTATAACATTTAACTACACAGGTATAGATAAAAAAATAATAATTTAGGTTTACATTTCGACAAGTCTGCTGTGTAGGAGCTTTCGAAAACGATATCAGACTTTGATCATTTAATTATTTTTTTAATTTTGATGTTTTATTTATCTCCTAATGGTGTCGAGACGGTTGACGAAACGCGCGCGTTAAGATTATCACAGCGTTTCGCTGTCTATTATTAAATAATCTTGGGATTTTTGTTACATCCTACTCTCTACAAAACAAAGATCATCCGCTACAACAGTAACGACGGCTAATACCATTAACTATTTATAGGTAATTTACAACGACCGGTTTTGGTTGAGTTTTTAATGCCTGTAAAATATGCAGAAGCATGAATGTTTTACTCATTCCTGCAATTTTAATGGGCAGTACCAGATCTACTCGTTTTGCTTAGCTGACGATGACGGCCGGCAGGCCCCTAATAACGAGATTAATAAGGTAGCCGTGGACAAATTAGCTATGTATTTTATGCGGTCCGTTAGAGGACCTCGCACGTAAACGCATTCGCGTTTTCATTATTCACGCACGCTTGATAAATGCTGAGGCAGCTGTAAGGAGCGTCCGAGTCGAAATTCTCCGTGTTGGCTTGCGTCGAGAAAGTATATTCGAGGGAAATGCCGGCCATAATCATATATGTACATATTGTACATAGATAGATATGTACACGCTCGTAGATATTCATCACGGGAGTCTTGTGTTTGGACGCGTACCGTCGACGGAATCTCTTGCAATTAGATTTATGTATGCATTCGTTTAATCGTCTGAACAGCATCAGGCTGTCCCGCAGATTTGCATCTAAGTTACATCTAGCAGAATTCAAGTTTCCATGTCGGTATCTTGTTTATTTAATTTTTTAATGTATATATTCGGTTTGTAACCGAACGATGGAATATTCATCTATTTGATCCGAAATGATTTATGTATTATCAACTTGTAACCAAATAGTACGTATTTACTAATAAACCATCGTTCCAGACACTCTCGGCTTTATTGACATTTCTTTTTTTTTTCAAACATTTCCCTAGAGAAAAAAAATTATTTTAAACTGAAACCTTAGTGCTATTAAAAAAAACTTTTTTTAAAATTATCGTCTACCCAAATTCAGACCTCATAAAATGTTCTAAACTTAAAAGCTATGTACTTCATTTTGTTATTGGATGTCTCGGTTTTTATTTGCATACCTGATCAGAGTTTAAAGATTAAGAGTACCTAACAGTATTTATTTTCTGATGCACTATGTACCTAAATTTTAAGAGCTATGCGAGAAAATGAGAAAATAGTATATATTAAAATATCCAAGTTAACCCCTTTTTTCAGCGCTCAGTGTTCAGTTTAGAGTTTTAGTTTTTTCTTTGTTAGATCACCTTTTAAGAACAAGGATAAATTCGTAGTTTTTCACTAGAAAGGACCGCGATTGCACAATAAAATAAAAATAATCTTCCATCGATTAAGAAATCTTTCTTTATAAAAATGTCGAGTGTTACGCGAATTTTGAAGGGTGGACTAACAGACAGACAGATTTTTTTCTGGTCAAAGTTATCAAAGATCTCCACGGAAGAGAATATTTTGGACCTATCGAAGCTAACAATTTTATTTATAAAATGTATTTAACAATTTTTAAAAATCATTTCGCATATACCACTAATGCGCTACGTGGATGTGGAATCCAATAGCGTCCTTCTCGTCCTGAAAACTCGTTGCAAACTGAGCACATGAAACAACGGGAACGCTAGCTACAACACCGACATCCATCAGGTAGAACCTAATTTGCTGCTCCTGATTAAATTGTGGGATACAATTTAATTTCTAACCCGACCACCTCGGCATCGGCGTTTGAACAATTTGAACCGGTCCGAGGTCGATGTCGCGGTGGAAATACGCTTGGAAAACGCAAGAACGAATGCGTCGTCCAAGGAAGGCGACTCCAGATCTGCCGGCTTGATACATTATTGGATTACCGTGTCAACGGTGATGAAGGAGGCGTTGCGGTCGCGGATGCTGGGCCCTTTTCGCAAAGGGTCGTAACTGCTGGCCTCCCTCGCCGCTACGGCGTCCTTCGTAAGGGCCCTTCTGCTTCTCCTTAAGATGCCGCCGGTGGCCGCCCTTATATTAAACATTTCGACCGGTTTTATTAAACTGTTTAGATTACGGGCGGATTTGCGCTGAATTGATGCTCTTCTGCGAGGTCATCGTCATTATGTAAGTTTATCGACTGGGGTCTGAGTAAGGAAGTTCCCCCGAGTTTCGCTTATTCTGTTGCCGTTCTGTTCCGTTTCCAAAAACGCTGCCCAAGAAACTACTACACCCACCCGTTTAATTTTTCCACGCGTTTCTAGAGTGAATCTCAAAAAAATTGTCAGGGTATAGGCTTGAGAATCCCTACTTGAATTAGAGCCGACTAGCGTTCTAGTCTACAATATATGTGCGAAAAATACCCTTCGCACAACTTACACAAATGAAATGGTTTCGTGTATCGGGGAGGCTGTGAATAA
Source organism: Aromia moschata (assembly GCA_029963805.1). NCBI lineage: Eukaryota > Metazoa > Arthropoda > Insecta > Coleoptera > Cerambycidae > Aromia > Aromia moschata. Next base: position 1,965,256 of record JAPWTK010000055.1, on the reverse strand, counting down.
TGTCTGATTTAAAAGATTGTAGTAAATACACTTATACACTTTTTTCAATAACACCAAAACATTATTCATATTGGCATCACCAAGGGGTGATTAAAAAAGTGTGATTAAATGTTTTGTTTGTAATATTAATTAACATTTTTATGTGTGTTGTCAGTTTTTTTTGCACTAGTACAAAGAGAAGTGTATGTTTTTGCGAATGGTAAAAGTAAGATACTTATGTACATATAAAACTAGATATGCGTATAAAACTGTTGTTTATATTTGAAAAAAGAAAGTAAGCAATGAGCACCTACGAGTGGAATACGCACATATTCGCTCGCTTTGACACTAAAAGCTAATGCATATTTATGCGAGCTGAAAACCGGGAAAGAACAAAGATTAAATGATATATATCATGGGTCTTTTAACGGCGATGACCGTCGCTTTTGGGATAAAGTAAAAAGATAAATAGGTGGAAAAGCCGAAACATTACTCGTGAAATATATCGCCCATTTATTTTTCGACTAGGAAAAAATTGGCGATGCAAGCTAGCCGCCGCTTAACCGAGTATTAAGGGTATTGCATACTAATGTAGACGAGAATTTGAAAAGGGCGAAAAATGTGACCAGTATTCCTACGTACATAATGGGACATGAAATACAATTCTATAACTTCGAGTATTAACAATTTTTCTGAGACTAATAGGTAATATATTATATCCCTTTTGGGGAATAAAAAATGCAGATATGTATTATATTTTTATTATATTTTATCAATGACGTGTAAAATATTCGTATAGACATTTAGTCCGCATATCAAATTTCAATTAAACTAAACTACATTTCAGTTGTTTTTTGAGGATGTGAATAGTTTATAGCTGGTTAATTGTCGAGCATAATATTCTGTATGGGCACAGAAGGGGTGAAAAGGAGTTAACAAACGGAAGGTGACTAATTGTGAATGGAATGCGACACTCAGGTCGCAACGCGTCTTTGTTTTGAGTATATTTGGGCACGCAATACTCGCAAACTTATGCTCATTTATAAACCTAATTAGGCGGCATTAGTCGCCACTACTTCCAGAAAATCGTTTTGACTAAGTGCCTTTCCGAACGCCGCGCCGTCTCCTTTCTGAGATCTATTTTCTCTGTACGATCGTTTTTGCTGGGTTATGTGCGTATTTTGGATTAACCAATTTAAATGCAAATTTTGTATACCTAAATATCTATTTAGTCAACCTGTTAGTGTTAAAAAAATTACAGCAAGATAATCTTTGAAGATTTTTGTTGATTCTGAAATTAAAAAAAAAACTGGACGTTTTCCACGAAACACCGCATTACTATAGTTTTCTCGACGCGTGTTTCGCCAACTAAGTCTGTATCTTGTTAACATAACAATTTTAATATTCTCCTGAATATATCAGCTTAGTTGGCGAAATGCGCGTCGAGGAAAGTGTAGTAGTTCGGTGTTTTGTTTGTACGATGTTCCAGATTCTTAGATTGACATTTTTCAGCATACTATTAATTACTTATAAATATAAGATTACTTAGTTCCTAACATATTAGAGACTATCGCATAGAAACTATGTTTTATTATCTTTTTTTTTTAGCTCAAATTTAATAAAGAAAAAAGTAAATAGAGCCCAACAGACTGGGGTCGAAAATAATTACATGGCTGACGTAAAAGAACCTTAAAAGTAAAAGCCTTCGTTTTATTTCTCTTAACTTAACGATTGATGAAATACGATCAGACGCTTCCTTTCATGATTTCCGTTATAAATATCATGTCAGCAGGCTCCTTTCATAAAAATCAGTTATGAAAGATTGAAATACTAGGAATACAAACAAAAACAAGAGCAAATTATAATGATGCATGTAACTTACGCATGTAACTCTTTAAATAAAAAAATGCTCAAGTCTGTATCTGATTATCATTTATAGTCTATGTTTGACATTTTATTGTTTAGCACAATGAAGGTAATTATCACCATAATCTTAAAAGGGCAAAAGAAACACCGCCGTATATCAAAACTAAACCCTCACCTCTTCATGACTGAGGATTGAATGGAAAGTTGTCCATTTCGGGCCTTTGTATGTACATTTTAATGAATGCGTTTAACGCTAAACGTATAAATACCGCGTTGTAGTATAAGCGTAGTAATAAATATCTGGGGTAAATGTATCCAAACTGCCGGTATACACCACTATAATATCCTTGTAATATATTCTACAAAACAAGACTTTACAGCTTAACGAGATTATACTGTAAAACAAGTTAAATCCGGCCGTTTCTGAAGGAGAAAATGGGGGAGGCTATGACTTCGAGTAACAGCTAATTCAGTGACCTTTTCTGATTGCAAACGGATTTTTTTTTAATAAGTCAGTTAATCAAATAACATTGGATAATAATAAGTTCAAGGCTGTAAAACTAGAACTAAAATATTGTTACTTTAAAAACTATGAGCTTTTAAACACAAAAAGTAATATGGTAAATATTATCTAGGACAAATGTTAGGATAAATATACTTATAATTGTACGGAGGAATTAAAAAAAAAACCTCTTACAACATAATATGGAATTTAAAAATATTTATTTATTTGATTAAAAATGTTGTTGGAAGGAGGGAGCGGCATATCTTAATGTAAAATAATTCAGACTTGAGTACAAAAAGTGTGGAACAATTATGGGGAATCAGTGATTCTTAGGCAACGATGTTTTTTTATAGTACCTGTTTTTGTGGACATTCATCGAGAACGACATATTGATAAACGTTATTGATAAACTATTGTTAAAGTTGAAATTTGACCAACGTTAGACATAGAAAGAAATAAGCGTACAGTTATCATATACGTTACCAAAATTAGTAATCAAAGGATTGTAATTTCTGCTACATACATATGTACATACTGTAACGTTTTATTTATTTCGGGTTCGTGAGGTGAAAAATTAAACTCGTACATTTAAACTAACCTATTTATTTAATTAATACAACTACTACACTATCTTACTAACTAATTTATTTTTATACAATTTATTTCCCCGTTGTAGCCCCCGATATTTAAATAGAACTATTCCCCCCCCAGTGCGGCTATTTTATAGTGTCCCGAAACTCTAGATGACACAGGCTCGTCGCACTTCAGATATGTCCCGAATAGAACTCGGTGGCACCTGTTTACGTCCGGCGCTGGCGGCGAAGTCAACCGCAAAGGCACGACTGGCGGACTCCGAACACTGCCCCCTCCTTAAAGACATTTCGTCTCGATTGTATCGTCCTCGGTCCGTGTCGATACCTGCAGAATGACCTTCTTGCATCGGGAGGTCTGGTAGAAGAAGCAGTCCACAGTCTTCTCGTTGAGCGATCTCCTGGGGTTGTAACAGATACGAACTCGATTCCAGAAACCGGAAAAGGACTTGCATACTCCTTATCCCCTCAACCGGCCATCGTCCCTGGCTATCTTCGGTATCCCAAACCGCTGGGACAAGACACATCCCTCAGCTGACTGGTGTCCCAGACGTTTGATAAGTTGGTTTATGGTGCGATAGCTGCTTGGTCACCAAATAGAAAGACCTCCTTCTCCTCTCGCGCCGTGATTTGAAGGACTGTCCAACCTGTCTTTCTCCTCCATTACTTCTCCAACTGTCCAAACGCCTTCTTGAGGTAGTGCAATCCCCGGGACATTGGAGGTCCCTGCCAGTGAGCAAGACGAGTCAGAGGGTCGGAGGTCACGTGGTTCTTCGGTTACACCGTGGCGACTTTCTCCGTTGGAATGAAGCAACATGAATTCCTCGAAAGGCTCCCTGGTGGACGCGTGTCGACCGCTTCAGCTTGTTCGTCTTGCTTCCGGCGAAGGGCTAAACGGTTGAAGTGGACCACCTGGGTTTCCTCTTGGCAACTTCGGATTCGGTAGACTACATCGTTAATCCGGGTGACGACCTCACGGACCTTCCGGGCTTTGAAGTTTTGGAGATAACCCACGACGACGTTGTGGGTTATATAACCAACTTGGTTGCCGGGCTGGTACCTGCCATCGTTGGCGTTGATGTCGTGGTCTCCTTCTGCGGTTGCTGGGCCCGGATATTTGAACGGCTCGATGTCGTCCATCTCGGCGTAGAGTACTGACGGTCCTCTCACCACGTCTCCCCTGGTGTACAGCACTTCGGTCAGGGTAGGCGTTCCCCAGACGGCTTGGGTGTTTCCCGTTGTTCGTGGACTGACGCCGGTAGCCAGCAGGAACAGGGGAGCTCCCCGGTGGTCAGAGACTACTTTGGTGTACCGGTTGGGTCCTATTATTCGCTCCCACTTCCATCTACTGCGGAGCGTGCGTTGTCCTCTCTTCGGATGTCGGTGTACGGCAACATTCTGAAACAGAATCACTCGAATTCTCCCCTGGTCCGAATGTAATTCCAGAGGTACACCAAATCGACAACCGTCCTTGAGAGCGTCCGCCACAGTAGAGCCTCTTGGTTGGAAGGGCATCCTTCTACCCATTTGCTGAAATAATCCATGCACGATGTATTTTTTCCATTATCTGTTTCGGAAACGACCTGCTACATCAAGGCAATTCGTTCAAACGACTACCACGTTGTATTGTCGCATTGGGCCTTGTGCGTTGCGGACCATTACGCAGCGCACACCACGCATTTCTTGCACCACTCCTTACGTCAGTAGGCGTTCACCCAGTAAACCTCCCTCTTCGCGTCTTTGTTACTCCTAGGTGTCCGCCAGTGCTTCCATTGGATCTCCTCCAATACCTCTGGCACCTCTGTTTCTGGGGACTATCAGTTGTTTTCGCTCTTCGGTACCATCTGATTTCTCCAACCGTTTTAAGTCCGTCGCTTAAGACGAGGGAACCCCAGTACGACTTTCGGTTGGTGAATACCGTGATCCTCCTCCCAAGTGGTTTCCGTCTTCTCTTCTTCCAATCCATGGTTTCAGTTCGTCTTCTCTTGTCTTTCAAAACCTTTCCACAGCCAATCATCGTTCACCCCGTCGTTCTGTATACTAAGATGTCCTTTTCTTCTCCCGCTGACAATGTTGCAACCTGAAAGCGGTCTTCGGATAGCGCATCAGCGTTGCCGGTGAACTTTGCCTGCACGATGTTCGTGTCGAAATCAAACTTGGTCCTCTATCCACCTGGCTACCTTCCTTAGATTCTTAACTGTAGAAGCCATTTCCCGATGGTCCGTTCTCACCTTTCCTCCATAAGGTATTTATAGGTGTTCGACAGATTTCACTACCAGTACCCCTGGTAAACAGTGTTTCGCTGGTTTCACAAGGTTTACTGTATCCAATACCTTCTCTCTCCTGAACTGAGACAAAACTCTCCCAAACCTAATTACGCATCGGTATCCAAAATGAATTTCCATCGGAGAGGAGCTGGATAGGGCACTCGTCAACCTTCCTTTAAATGTCAAACCCTTCACTGCATTCATCGCCAGAACCGTCTTTCTCCTGTGTCGGTCAGTCTTGGCAATATTGGCAAATCCGGGCACAATCGACGAAGTAGTCATAACCGAGAAACTTGAGAATGCTTTGCGGGTACTGGCCACTCACTGTTTTGATCCGGTCATCCTGCACTCCTTGACTGGAAAAAAGGCCCAGATACCTCACTTCCTTCTGGAATAGATGACACTTTTTCGGGCTAAGCTTTAGCCAGAGGTTCGCAAACGTTGAAAGACCTCCTCAGATTTTTCATGTGATCCTCAAAGGATTTTCCAACCACGATGATGTCGTCAAGGTACACAACATGTCTTCCAGGAGTCCTTTTAACAGTTTCCATCGCCTCAGGTTGCGGGCGTTACATAATCCAAACGGCATACGGAAACGCCATATCCCGTCCGGTAAACGAGTTTTCTCTCGATCCCGTGTGCCAACTCTACTTGCCAATATCCACTCTTCAAATCTAGGGTTGAGAAAATCTTTGATCCTGATAGAGTATCAAGGTGTCATCGATTCTAGGCAAGGGTGCTGTCTTTCTTTGTCACGTTGTTTAATTGACGGTAATCCACACAAAATCTGTTAGCCATCTTTCTTCTTTACCAATACAATTGGTAAGCCCACGGACTATGATGGTTCAATGCCCCATCTTTTCTGTCCTGACGATTTTTCGGCTTCCTCCGTTTGGCAATGGCAATCTTCTCGTTCGGATTGGCGAGCGTCACCTGTGTCGATTTTTCGGATTACATTTTCCTCCCTTTCCTCCTTCCCATTATCGAAAATCTGCATACTTAGTAATTAGACTCCTTAGCTTCGTCGTTTGATCACTTCTCAGTCTTGAGGAAGACGAAGGAGGTTGGATAACTCGCCTGTAATCCTCCCAACTGAATTTCCTGTATCTAACTTTCGAATGACGGAGGAAACCGAAGAACAGTACCCTAAAATGATTCCTTTTCTTGATTCACGGTGATGATTGGGTTCATTATTCTACTACTGTTTTCCCGGTCAGCAACAGAGATTTTCCTACAGCTATTCCTCTTGCTATCTCGCCGTCGTGACCTTTCAAACATCATTATATTTCAAAACGGTTACCGTCCAAATAGCGTCCAAGATCATTTCACTTCGTTCCGGCACCCGTATCCTCTCCAGGACAACTCGGATTGTTTCCTCCGTCTTTCGATGTGTACGATTTCCTCGCCATTTATTTTCAGAACATTATCTTGAGTCAGTTCAAATCCCTTGGTGTTCATATGTCCATTCCAAGAATAGTTCATCCTCAATTTCAGCTACCGTGCTCGATGTTCAAACGACACGTTTCCAAGACAATTGTGTGTTGGTCCGAATGGTAGCGGATCTCCAGTCAGTACGTAGTCCCAGCTGGTCGGAGTAATTCTTGCTGCTGTTCCAACAATACTGTCTAAGTGTTCTCGTTCACCCGTACTAATAGCAACAGTCTCTCTTTCATCGACTAGTCCATCGACAAAAACACTATTACGGGGTTGAAGAGGCGACTCGTCAATTTTCTTTGGGGCTTGCTCTCTTAGGGTTGCGATTGCCCCTGGACCTCCTTTTCCGCGAGGTCGTTTCCTTATTTCTAGGCAACTACGGACATGTCCAACCTTACCCGAATCAGCACTGCCTCTTTTCCAATCCCTCGACACTCGCCTAATTTCTGCTCATTGCGGTTCCTTCTTCACTCTTCCTCCTCTTCGGCCTTGCCCCAACTCTGTTTCGGCTTCGAATTCCAACTCGCCCAAGCATCCACCAACTTGCTGGGACAGCGAGTCAGGCTTGACGGGTCTCGTATCACCAGACCATCTAAAGCCTGCGGCTGTCGTTCCGCGTTCTGGTGATGAATCCCAAACGAACTACCCGCTATGTCCTTCGATTCCAGCGATTCGTTACTTTTCTGATAGCTCGAATGGTAGACATGCTCGGATGGCCCAACGCATTTGGGTGTTTAACTGTTGATGGTATCTCTGTTCTTCCAGAAGCTCTGTAAAACTGCTCGGCCCACGTCTGTGCCTTCCTCCAACACACCATTTCCCGCCAGCCTCAAATTTCGTGATAATTGCCGACCTTACCACAACGGTGGTTCGTTCTTTCGTGATCCGGGATTGTCTCTGTCTTCCTACCGGTGCTTCGGTGGTATTGATCCGTTGTTGTCCCCACCTTCTAAACCGTTCAATTTCCTTTCCATTTCTAGCTTATTCTGGAATTCTTCTTACGGTAACTAATTTTTCTTTTCCCCAAATTCCTCCATTCTCTGGACCAACTAGCTTTTCCGTTTTTCTTTTCTAAGTTTATGTTTTCTTGTTTTTGTTCTCCCTCTTAATTTCGTTTCCTCAAATTCTGTTCAGAGTCTTTTCCACCTTTGCTCCCCCTCTTGTTTCCAGCGTTCGACAACCTTTCTCCTCCCTCTTAAGTTTTTCTCCCTCTTGTTTCGGTTTCCCAAATTTGTCCGGTTCTACCATTTCTATTGTTCTGTTCCGGCTTCCTTTTAACTAATTTTTCGCAATTTCAATAAAAATATTTTCCTTCTTCAGCTTCTTTGCTATTCCGCCTTTTTCCGTCGTTCACCTTCTTCGGTTCTCTTTTCAATGCACTTTAGGCTTCAAAAAACCTTCTGCCATTTCCTATTTTTTCTTTTTATTTAATTCTTTGTTCGTTTTCATGAACCAAGTAGTTTTATTTATTTGGTTGTGGGTGTGAAAAATTAAACTCGTACATTTAAACTAAACTATTTATTTAATTAATACAACTACTACACTATTTAACTAACTAATTTATTTTTATACATTTTTTCCGTGTAACCCGATATTTAAAGCTCCGGCGCATTTTATAGTGTCGCCGCTTAGATGACATCCTCACTTCGGATATAGACTGCCCTTTCGGCGCGGAAGTCAAAAAGGACTGGCTGCAATACATTGTATGTAAGTATATTGGGCGATATAATATATACCTAATGTGAATAACATTGTTTTAGTAATCAACAAACAAATTATGCAGATACGGATGTAGATAGCATGTCTAACCTACTTACTTTCTAACTGTTTGTTGGATAATTTTATCGCAAGCTGGGGTATAAACGGAGAAAACTGCATACCGCCAGCGACAGCAGCAGCCACTCGGCGACATTCACCAAACATTACGAGTAGTACGAGTACACAGTGCTCTCGTTATTTTACCGACCCCGTACTGTCGGCGGTCGCTTCAGCAAAACATAGTTTTTAACGGGTCCTGTAGATGATTAAAAAAGTCAGGCCAAACGTCGCTTACTGTTTTCCCTCGTATTACCCTAAAAATTGCCATTGTCGCAGCGGGCCGAATTAGCATAGAAAACACGCCGGGGCGGTTATTACGACGACCGGCGACGACGACGAAGAGCAACGGCGCGGCGTCGTCCTGCGAAATTATAAGAATATCTGTCTCGAAGGAGCGTCGTCGGCGTCCTACAATTGGGGAGAGTACCGTAACGTTATGAGCTTGGCAAGTAGTTGTGTACACCATAAAATTGTTTTAATTAAGGCCGCCTATTTATCAACATACTTGCCTTTTTTTATTCTTAAGTAGATATTTTTGTGATATTCATAAACTCGAAAAGGGAATACTATTTACCGAAAAAAGTAAAATAGAACAGAAACGCGATATTTACATGAAATTTTACTCTTAAAACATAGAAGCCCTCAAGTGTTTTTAAATACAGGTATACTTAATAAAGTTGTGCCTGCAAAAGGATAACTAAAATTGAAAACAGTCATAAGATCAATTTACCATCACCTATTATATTTTTTAAAAAGAAACGGTTTTTGTATGTTTCTAAAATATATGCATGTATATCTTGTTTTTCTTAAATACCTTGAACTGCTCGAAAATTCTTTCTTGTTATATTTATTATGGAGAATGAAAAGAATGAGAGAATTCATAGCCAGTTATCCTCGTAAAACATTCAAATATAGCTCCGTCTAGTGCTAGACACAATTAACTAGACTTTATACTCTTTACAATCGAATAAATGCATCATCTCCCATTCCACTTTACAAACGTTACAACTCACATTCCGATATTTATTTTTCCCTCGGGTGTTCTGTGCTCGTTTTCAGATGGATACATTTTTTTTAATATCAACGTTACACATAGCAGGTACATTCATCCTATTTTGCTACAATTTCAATAAAACTGGTCCTGTTTTTGCTATACGAACATATGAGTTAATGGCAATTTTGGGAATTACATTGACATACAAATATTGGATAACTCCTGCGTTTTACATTTTCAATAAATACATTGCCATGATGTTCCGGGAAGAATTGATAGTGTGCGGCGTATGTTCTCTGTATAGGGTAACACAACATTCAAATGTAATGGAGAACTGTTTTTATACCTTTTTTTTGTACTAAATATGTATAATTAGTTATATTTTTCAAATGATTTCTCATCAGGACAGGAAAAATCATCTCACAGTCCATGTACTCCATTTTATGCCTACCTACTATTTATTATAGGTAGGTATTTTGTATCGGTCACTATTATGTTATAATAAAGAAAAAAATATGCAAAATTAGAAAGTGTAGGTTAATAAGTAGGACCTTGGACTGCTAATATCTTTTTACGTTATATCGTCTTATCTATCTACGATAGATACAAAAGAACAAAAAAAACATATGAACAGACACAATATTTGTTTCGAATTTGACATAGGATCGGCTTTTTAAAGCATTTATGTATGTGCATACATATTTGAGGCAGTAAAAATTAAAACAGAATACACAGATACCGCACTTTCTCTTCACTATAATGTGGAAGCAGTTACCTAATATAATATAATAATTAATGTATAATCTACTTCTATCTTCTGTAGTAACCCGACAATTTGAAAATATTTCCAATAATAATTAAATTATCGACCGTTCAAGCGATTGTGGTCGCTTGAACGGTTGAAAAACGATCGCTTTTTTCCGTCGCTTCCCTCGTTTTTTCCTTATCGTGCGGTCGCGTCCAGTCCTACCAACAAATACCAATCAAAGTCGCACGGAGCGCGTCTCCCGGAGCGCAATTAATTAATTACGGGAGGGGGAGCCCCGAATTCAATAGTAGGTACCAACATTGTCCCCGTGGAAGTCAAAGGCCGCACACACACAGACACGGCGCGTCTCCTCCGTTCCGCGCCTCCGCCACAAATCATTGCCGGCATAATAGGTGCATCGGCGGCGGAGGCGGCGGGGCCACCGCCACCAGCCAGCCAGCGGCGGCTGCATTATTCCCGTCAGTCGGTTCAATTAGTCAATAAGAGGTATTTCGTGTCCGGCTGACAGTGCATCGATAATTGCACTCGACCCGGCCAACGGACATCATCCCCGATGATAGTGATCTATGGTTTCGGCGTCAATTATACATAGATGTTCACCCGAAACACAAAAAAAAGAAGAGGGATAAATTAATCAGTCTGTCTGTATATACACGCCGCAATGTTATTGTGGAACGGGTCCGCTCGTCGGGCCTGTTATTTTTAGGATTGTTTTAATTAGAGATGGAGATACAATGGAACCGGCGCTTTGTTAAACTTCGCGTTGTTTTATTTGATTTTTCCTTAATTAATTCAAACCTCACGGAATATTCTAAATTCGAAACGTCATTAAGCCGCGTTTATAGCGACGCGCCGCTGGATGCACGCTTTCTGCTTCGAACCGATAACAAACGACCTGGATTAAGTCGATCCATCTTCTGGCACCACCAAAACAGAAAAACGGCGCAAAGTAAAATAATTCTATAATAATTATTTACAGGGTGTTTTATAGGTAATCTGAAAAAGTGACATACAAAAAATATTTTTCTATAAACTTATTTTTTTCTCAAAAGCTACGGACTTTGTTAAAAAATATTTATAAGAATAAAAATGTCAGAAGCAATCGAAAAATACTCACTTTTTAGATTTTTTTAAATGACACTTGGAAATTTCGATTTCGTGATTTTTGGAACAACCAAAAATCGTTTTTAAAAATCCTGAAAAAGATCAAATATCAATAATTTTTTTCTCGAAAACTAAATTTTTCCAAAAAAAATTTGTCAGAATTTTTAGGATTTTTGTAGCTTTTCAGAATTTTTAAATACCATTTTTGATTGTTCCAAAAATCACGAAATCGAAATTGCCAAAAATGTCATTTAACAAATCTGAAAAAAAAGAGTATTTTTTTATTGATTCTAAGATATTTTTATTCTTAAAACATGTTTATCATAGTCCGTAGATTTTGAGAAAATAATTGATGGTTTATACAAAATTGTTTTTTTCGGCCGCCATTTTGTTTTGCCAAAAATTTTTAAAAATAAAATAAATCCATTTATTTGATGTTTGGGTCTCGAGGAAGCGATTGTTTCTGGTATAGAACCCGGGGATTAGGTCTACCTGTTTCATAAAGAAATTCCGGTCTATTTTCGTTTTGTTGTTGATTAAATTGTAATTTTGTCCAATAATGTGTTTTAACTGTTTTAAAATCAATTTTTTAATAATTCGAAGGCCATATTCTGAAAAAGCATAAATTTTACGTCGGAATTGACCAGACCGAAATGTTTTCAGTACTGATAACATTGAAAATAGGCTAGCTGAAAATTGTAAAAAATTTTGGGACTTAATGGATTAAAAAGGCAATGTAATTCAAATTTTTTTTATTCTTTGCTGGTCGCGGGTTGCCGATATAGTTTCATACAATCGTACAATCGAATTTTTAAGAGGGTAACATAGATAGATCATTTTTCTCACGTCAATTTTCACACCTCAATCTACTCGATAGATTCGTCTTGTTAGAGACCCGATTAAAATGGACCTCGTGCAGCAGGCAGCAGGCAGCAGGAGCATCCAGCAAGCAAGCAGCCGGAGCAAGTGCGCTGCGCCGTGCGTTCTCGTCCTCGAGCCGTCACCGTGTGTGCCGGCACTATCGCAAATTGAGTTGATTGCGACGGTATAGTCCCATTAAGTGATTAAAGCGGGCCGCGACTTCAAAGTATCTCCGTCCTGCTCCGGGATATCAAAGCGTTATATTCCCGGTACGTTTTGTCGTCATCTCGCGACGGCCTGCTGGGATTGTCGAGTTGTGAATACAACGCTCAAAGCTCCCTAGATATATTTCGCGATTTTTCGACACACCTTATTCGCCGCCGGCGGGCGGCGTTCCGAATTACGCTCGCACACAGGGCAATAGAGGAGCTCACTCTATGCGTGGTGAGCAGGGCCGGCGCGGCGGCGCACAGTGGTGCCAAATCCCAAAAAACCTGGCCAAAAGTCAAAAAGTCTATGAATCGATCTGACAATCTTTACTCGGGGGTTTTTGAGGCCGCTGATTACAAATCCGTTATCAGATTTACAAAATCTCAAAATGGCGGAAAGATACCGCGCGTGCGCACATGGAAAATCAACAGAAAGTCAAGCAATTGCTCTGAATTTTGTTACTCGGGGGTTTTCGGTGTCGCTGATTACGAATTCGGGATTTGAAAATTCCTATGGCGAGTCCGATACGGCGGAAAATTTTAAGGCGGCAATTTAACTATTCTTCATTTTTTCCAAAAAATCTTTCTATTCGATTAGCTGAATGTCATTTGCCTCTAAGCTTAGAAATTAAGGATGTAATATATTTTTTAAGGTCATTCGGTATACAATATTTTGACCCACTTCTCGAGGAAAGATAATTTTCAATTTTTAGTAGCGGATTCTCATCAAGTTAAATACTTATTTTCTTGTGATGGAAATATCGTGTGAAGTACTAGTATCTACAAAATTTATTGCAATCTGTGAATAATAATAATTATTAATATCATATGAGTAAATCTTGAAAAAACAAAATTAGAAATCTGGAAAAATGCGAACAATTTAAAAATTTTGAAATGGTGAAAAATTTTAATATTTTGCGTCTTTGAATATTTTCTATTATATTCAGGCCCAATGCACTATAGCGATTTACATATGACCAAGTTTTTCAACATTTATCGCACAGCACAACCCACACTATTACAGGAGACCTTTTCAAAAGAAATTCAAAAAACGCAGAGGGGCAGCTAGGTGCAGCTGAAATTTGTTCTATATCATAAGTTATAGTTTGATATACAAATCCTAATAAGTTTTATGGCGGTGTCGCGCCGTACCACGGACTTAACCAACAAATAAATGAGCTTTTTGTCTGCTTCCTCGTGTAAAAGTTTCATTTAATGATTATTCTCTCATAATTTTCCGATTTAATAATATAAATAGATTGCACAATATTTCATTATTCTCTACTTGCCTTTAGAAGTAGAATCCATTTGGTTTTATTTAAATTTGCCGTAGATATTTTTAAGATTTCTCAACTATTGAAACACTTGGGTTTATTTTCTTTACGACTACAAAATGCGTATGGCTTCAGAGAAGGCGAGTTTTCGAATGCTTTACCGGAGTCTATACAAGCAATAAAAGACTAATAGTAGTGAATACATAAACTACAAGGGTCCCTATTGTCAACTCAACAATGAAAAATTCAAAACTATAAACTTGTTTTGGGGGAAATTGGCCCCACTGTGCCGCGCCAGCTTTTACAGCGTTCAAAAAACAAGAGAAATCGCTTTTCATTAAAAAAAAACACAAGGTCAACAATAACAAAAAGACATCACAATCATGAAGATTTTATATTAAGAAAAATATGCTGAAATAGGCACTGTATAAACATTATGGAAATATAATCGGAAGATTATTAAAACATGCGCAATGTGCATTGCGAAAAAGACGTGCAGAGTTACGAATACGTGAAATAAAACAGTTAAACTTTGTGACGAATATGATGCGTAATGCCGACTGAACATTTGAGAAAGATCTAAGCTCCTGACAGGCCAATTTACCTTAGTTATTCCAACTTCAGATCTGCTTACCAGATACTGCTTCATTAGGCAGACAGCTAAGTACCTGAGCACCACCCACTAATGATTTAGAAATATGCATTGCGCGCATCCCCCTAAAGCCGGCTCTGGTCGCAGCTTATTGTTGGAAAAAGAAACAATTTACTAAGAGCAGCTGAAATTGTTGCCAGCTCTCCTGCCCTGGAAAGGTCTTTAAAGGGAACCGAATATATATTTTATTGGAAGGGACAGCCTCTTCCTTGTAAAATGCGGGGAATATCAAGAACCGTCCTTAATTAAATTAGGGCTGGTAACGACCAGAGGACTTTAATAATTTTAAAATCGTGTCGCCGGGACAATGGCAAAGCGCGGTTTAAAATATTATTTCGGGGTTTATTTTTATTGCGTGCTTAGTATTCAGAGGACGGAGACGTTAATAACTTGGGTGAAAATAATCCTGACTCGACATCGTTAATTGTTTCGAGCTAGTTACAACAAAATGTAAATCACGATTTTAAATAATTTACGTATGTATCTTATTGACTTTTTTTTTAATTAGTTTTATTATTTATTATAGAGGAAAGAGTAATACATAATTTTGTGTGGAAAATGTTAGTCTAACGGTTTCGGTAATCGGTTGTTTTATTGCTTAACGTAATGAAGATAAATTTGACGCTCTTGATATCGCGGCGAGGGAGATACGTTGCCGAAATGTCAGTTTTCCATTGTAATTAGAGTTTCCCTTGGAAACTGTTTAAGTAGTAATAATCACTTAAGGCTTAATTGTCAGTGTGGTGTTAATGATTGTAGTCGGTTACGGGGTTATGTTTAATTAGATAATTACACGGCCCGTTCGCTTCTTTTTGCGCCGCGTGACGCGAAACCTACGCGAAATTTATACGCGTACCTACCTACTTGTGTTCTAGTTTAGCGCGACTGATTAGATGGCGGCTGATTAGATTATATTCGGTTTCGGAGATTGCTCTGCGCGACAGCGGCGCAGCTAAAGGGGTGGAATGGGGATTGTGTAACAAGAAACGTAACAGTATACTATTACGCAGTGTAGATATTACGATTTATGAGAGAGATTTGCTACTACTAGAATATAAATCAATTTTAACCCATTCCATTAATAGCTTTTTAATAAATATTAAATTGCTAATTGATACAATCTTAATAGAAACGAAAATTAGCACAGAAAAAGCAAACGAAATAATCGACCACCAGTTTAATTAACGATTAAACGACAAATAAAGTATTAAAAAAAATCTATTATATCTTAAAATAACCTTAATTAATTGTGAAAGCTGTTGCATTATATGACAGCCATTATTTATTTTACAATTGTGACTATATATTTCTGTCTCTCTCTTTCCACAGTCAGATTTGCTGACGTTTTTTTTCGCTGTCTCTTTAGATGTCTCGTAACAATGCCCGTCGGAAAAAAACTTATCAATTTCTTCTTTTGGTGCGTTTTCGTTGTATCTACTGTACAACGTATTCACGAGTCGCCAACCGGAGCTTCCCCTTTCATTGGCTATCACGTGATAGTGACCTTCGTCCGGAGAAACACTATATCAGAAGGCAAAAATTAACCCTCGATCCAATCGTTGTCTACGAATTTTTCCTGAATGGATATAATTTATTGTGGCGTTAGTGCGTATAAATTAAAAATTCCAAGATAGGACCGGTCGTAAATTTCCCGTGCACCTCGGATCTAATTACGGAATTATACATCCCGACAGGCATAACTCATCTTGGCGACCGCCACTTAAAAAACAGATTCCCTCTTAAGTTCACCACAATTTCCATTCTTAATTATTCAGAATCATCTTACGAGATAACACTTTTAGAAAGTAATTAATTCGGTTTTTTAACTTGACACCGGCGACGCCTTATCTTTCTCTAAGAAGAAGATTTTAAGCCCTGACCTCAATAAAAAACCCTCCCCGACCTATCGGCCTCTTCCGGAAACTGCTTATAAACTCGTTATTGGATTTTTACATTTTTTTTTTATCGGGAGGTTTATGTGGACTGCGCCTTAAATGATTTTATATTATCGTTCGTTAATCGATACCGTTCCTTTAAATTTGATTTATCAACACCGATAGATTTAGGGAGCCGGCAGATGCTATCTTGCCTCGATCTTGTCTCATTAGTGTAAGCATTAGATAGATACTTTTAGAACTAATGTATTAATTCATACTACATCATTGCAGCTTAATTATCTATTATATACATTATTAATAATATAGATTCTGTGCTATTAAGGTATTCAGCTATTATACATATTTAGCTCTTTCACAGGTTTATTGAAATGTTTTCTAACATAATTGTAAGGCAAATAAAAAACATTTTTTTAAACAAGCAACGGCAACATTTTTTATGTCCCTGTACATAAAAAAATTAGTCATAATGTCAACAAATAATGGTGTTATACGGTAGGTACGGCTGGTTTTAAATAATATTTTAATAAAACTTACTGGACTGTCCGTCCGCGTGCCCCCCCCCCCCCCCAAAAAAAAAAAAAAGTATAAATTAGTTTGCTCGAATGCGAAGATTAAAATTTATGACGAAACATTAACTTGTCTCGTAATATGTACATATATAAAAACAGATATCTAGAGTAGACGCATGAACCAGTGATGACAACCTAAAATATATGTATTATCCAGTCGACACATGAATGCGTATAAATCATACGTTTAACTCGAATTTTCTGTCCGTATAAAGCGTGTAGGTACCTCGTACGGCTGCATATTTGAAAATATTTCAATCTCGGCCATAACATATGTAGTTGTCTACGTGAAATACAAAATACTAAAATTAAAGATTACATTTTAAAACCCAACTGGAATCATCGACATACATGCACACTATATATTACCAGACACTAAACCGTACAATTAATAGTTATTACTCAAAAGTGTTAATATTTCTTGTCCAGGAGTATAAAAAATATCAGCTATAATTTAGTGTTAATTTGATTGTATTAGTAAATTACTTTGAAATGAACTCGACGCAGTTTAAGTTGTATATAAGAAGAAAAAGGCAGATAATTTCCAAAATCATTAACTAACAATTTATTGTCTACTTGACAAATATGTAATTTAGGGTATTGCATTCATATTGTGGTGATTTTAGTTAAATAAACAAATACGTAGGTACTAATTACATTGAATATACCTACCTTTTTTGTACGATCTCATGTAATAAAGTTACATAACACCGACGTAAAAGTCTCCTTTGCCGTTTATATTTTTTTCCATTAAATTTAAAAGGCAGATTTGAATCACATTGACAGTCACCCTCAGGCGGATAACGTCGAATGCTTGAATCGAATGTGTAAACTATTTGAATAATCGTCCCTCCACTTAATCCGATGGTTAATAATTATCAGTGACAAATTAAATAGTCTCCTTCCGCTATCTGATCAACAATTATACGGTTCTCACAACGTAATAAATTTGTCTAATCTTGATTCCGGCATCTCGACGGGCAGACGTTTTAATTTTCGTTTGAGTAGCCTAAAACTCCACAATTGAGAACGTGTAATTTAAAACACTGCCCCGTTTTTTAATGGCCCACACTTATCTCGGACGAGGTTTACAAGTTCGGAATATAATTTATGGGGTTAAGCGGACCACCTATGGAAAGAAAGAGGCCCTTCCTCGTACAGAAAAAAGAGCCCGAGGCGTTTATAGGCAAATCTGCACCTGGATCAAGTTTATCCCTCCTCCCGGAAGTCATTCGGCGCGGAAAAAGTACCGGAGTTTTAGGGATGTGAAATAATGACTTGGTGGGTCGTGTGCTGTTGACATTATTATGTAAAATAGGCTTAGCACCTGCGAATATCATATGACTCTAGAAAATACCTGCGGAAGCGTTCGCTGTTGTGAAAATTGTCCGCTGGAACTTTTTATAGCGTCTAATAGCAGACGTGTTTGTCGAAATTAGTTTTAAATATATTTTCTATTCAAAAATCGTTGGTTTCAAAGGAAATGTAAACAAAAACATTGACGGACGATTTGAAACGTTTGATTATAATGGCGTGTTAATGCGCGTGTCCGTTTTCCATACATTCTTCTGTATAAATATAATTGTAACGATAATATTTATCTTACAGTTCAACAGATGCGCGGTTTATTGATATTTTGATCTCTGAAAAAAATTGGACAGAAATAAATCTGGCGATATAATTTGTTTTTTTGCTCTAATTGGTTTGAAATATTTGTCGAAGTTGAGATAATTCTCACGAAGCAGTAATACACCAGTCCATGTATGTATATATCAAGTATCAACACATGTTATTATTGGGATGATAATATTTTTATGACTAGACGCTATCAGGGGCATAATAACCTCAATAATATCTTTTATTTCATAGCTTTACAAATAATTATAACCACTACATACATGTGTATGTAAAAGTAGGTACTAGTTTAGAATATGTTTTCTGATTACATAAATAAGTAGGTATGTAATTTATTTTCCAGTAGGTATTTATTGTAACAAGATTGAGTGAAATAATAAAATAATATGCGTCTGTCACTTTTTATAATAAAAATGTACAATCTCACTGGTTAAATTGCCATAAAATTCTATTTTATACAGCAATATACTCGGTACTGTAACAAAATTAAAAAAACATTTTAGGGTATAAAAACATATTTCAGAGCAAAAATTAGGTATATAAATAATTTAATTTTGAATTTACTATAAATTTAATAAACCGTATGCTCAGATCCATAATAAAACCTGTTTAATCGTGGATTTCCACTATATTTAGTAAATTACTGCTAACAAATAATTACCTATATAATTTTTATCGCAGCAATAATATTGTTATGTAGTATACCTATCTAAAAAGATATATACAATGTACCTTCTTATACTGGTAGGTATATAGTTAAATCGAACAGATAAAACACTAGGAAATATAAAAGATTTTATGGAATCTTGACAATGGCCTAAAAATTATGAAACTTTTAAGGTGTATGAAAACATTTTTCATAAACCTATATTCTTTTCAAATTCCTTCATATACATCATATATAGGGTGTCCAAGAATGATTTACAAGCCATAATAATTATAAAGAGATGGAAGGGCAACAAGAGCGACGTCAGTGTGTTGAAGGGGGAGAGTTAGCCAGTATTAAAACTGTCGCCCACGGCAAATCACCAAGACACCTCGTATATTTTATACTAACTATACTAACGAATACATCTCTGTGTTCTCTATTATTGAATATTTTACATATATATGCCAAATTATTTTTAAAATGCCAAAAATTTTTAACATAACAGGCTCTGCCAAGAATAAAAGAGGTTTCGTAATATTCTTGGCTTTTATACATATCTTTCTTCAAACTCTAAGTGAGTGCTGTAACCAGCCAACTTCATGAAATATTGATGTGTGGAAGATGTATTCACCCGAACTGCCTGATTTTATGCCACATTCTACGTGATGGAAAAGATCATAAAAAGCAGAAATGACTTTTGTCGAAATATACAATAGTAAGTTATATTTCCAGTAAAAAAAAGAATACAGAAAATCTTTTAAAACCCACAAGTTAATTATTCAAATATTCAAATATTTAAATTTTACGTAGTAATGAAATAGTAGGAATCAAATCGTATTAGCTGTAATACACTAGCTAAATATACTTGATAAAAAAGGACGGTTATATGTAACTAAATGTATATTTGCATCTAAAAGTTACTCAAAAACCCACTTGATTATGTACATTTTTTGTACATAATTCTGCATAATTTTACATTTTATGCAAACAGTTTTATTGCATAAATTTTGTGGACACCTGTGTTTATTATTCAAATTTCCGACAAAAGGCGAATATTTAATCATTCTACAAAGCATGAATCGAGCGAGAATTATGAAAGTTTATGTTTATCTACGTTGGGTCAGGTAATCCCTACATTAAAAACCTTTAAATATTTATTTAGTTCTCTTTAAACAGGGACTTCAAATGCCACCGTTTGAGATCGTTTTTTCATTTCTACCATTGTGACGAAAGTCGAGCGAATAAATCTGTCGCAAATACGATTAAAGGTGAGAATAAATTCATTCTGAAGGTTTAATACCGTTTAATAAAAGCATTTTGTAGCGAATAAAAGAGTCTACTGTTGTGGTTGTCAAACGAAGACAAACGTGTACCAAATCGAGTATTTAATGTTTTGTCATATCCTCTGATGGTTGAATGATGCTCATTAGCGGAGCTTATGCACATCACATTATTTTGTAGGTATATTTCGTAAACATTTTTTTTAATTCTAGCTTATATAGACAGCTCTTCTACATGTTACATACATATAGGTACATTTCCAAAGGAAAGCGAAGCAAATCTTAGTAGAGGGTGTACGTTATGCAAGTGTGGCATAATAATGCCTTTGAGTGCACTTAAAAGTATATTCACTCATCGAAACTGAAAAAATCTAACTTCGCCTTTATCGTACCTAGTTTTAGGTTTTAAGTTTGAGACCTAAAGCAGCGGTGTGCGTGCTGAGAGGCATTAATTTAATCTGCGAATGTACTTCCCGTAAGTGGTCATATATTTCAGCTTATGTCTCATCAATTTGCATGATGAAAACGATCCATTCCTGCGGTTATCAATTGACGTTGTTTACCCGACGCTTATTATGTTTCGCGGAATACCAAAACCTCGCCCGGAGATTTATTTGTCCGTACCTATGCTACACAACATAACGAGCCGTTTCGTTTCAAAAGAGGAACTTGTTTGCTCGTGAACGCAAAAAATGCACAGAGGAGTTGCGTCGAAGCTAAACTATCGTTATTATAAATCCCTAAATTTTTTGAAAATAGTTTATAGAACGATGGAATGTAATGTTACCTATTCAAAAACAAACATGGCGTTCAATTGTAACAACGGAATGACCAAAAGTCCAGCAACGCTCTCCAAAAAATGCGCATGTGCGACTTGTTTGTATTTCTCTTGCATTTATTTTTTTACAAATCGGTTCGTGGCCTGACTTTTGGCCACCTCGGTATATAAAAAAAAGGTGGTAAAATTAAGGGAAACTAGGCATACGTAACGATGTCACAGAAATAAATTATGTACATATAAACGGAAACTTACTTTGTAGCAAGAAAAATGATATAATACCTCGAATGTTTAATAGAAAGGAATAGAAATATTAGATAATTCGAGAATTATTTGAATAGATTTGAATAGAGTCGAACTAAAACATCTACAATAGACACGAATCAAAAGAGAAAATAGAAAATATATTCTCTGATGATGGCTGAATAAAGTCGAAACGTTAGAAAAAAAAAAAAAAAAATTTTGTTTTTATAAACTGACCAATAATCCCACAAGTTTATCAAGAGAATTATTTTGTAAACGACCTCTTCCCTGATATACCAAAGGCTGTGAAAAAAAAAAAACTTAAAAATCTCTTTTTTGTTATATTTTGGTCCGGCAATTTGTTAAGATGGGCGAGTTGGCGAGTTTTGTCGCTTTAATTCTACTTGTTGCTTAGTTTGAACCTTTATTTCTACTGATTGAACTTAACAATATGTAACAAAATTGTCCCTAGAGCCCAAAAAATGTTTTCTCCTAAAAAATCTTAATTGATTATACGTGAAGACGGCCACTCAAGAGGAGAGAATAGCTATTATTATTATTATGAGACCTCAGTGCGCAACCGCTACTCATTTCTCCAATAGAAATGAGTTTGCTTTTGCTCCTTGAACTTGAAACAACTTTCAAGACTGAAAGCTATAAACGAGTATAATAAATAAAATAGCTATTTGCAAGCTAGTTTAAATGGGGTAGTTTAATTCTGAGAGGAGTTCCGATTTGGCCAGCATTTCAAAAAACGTGTAAAACACGATTAATCTTTTAGCAAGTCATGTCGAGTTTTAATCTCAAAGTTGTCACGGGAAAAATTTATTATACTTCCACTAAATAATCTCTTTATTATGTATCGCGTAAACGAGGTGCACATTCCGTTGAGGCTGCAAAAAAGGGCCAGCCGGCTCGGCGTTTTTGCGTAAGGCGCAAAGCCGTATTCTTTGAAATGCCGCACAATAACGGACGATATATCATTTTGCCACTCACCTTTAGTGAAGCCCAGCAGAAGAACTGCGAAGAGGAGGCTGCGGCGCAGCGCCGTCGACAGCCCCATTTTAGATGGCGAAGAAACGGATTGCCCTTAAGGACGACAGGCTCTCGTCTAAAAGTCCAGCCGCGATTTTTTATTTCACAGTTACAACTCCAAACATAATGTCAACACATACAATTACCGGTCTATATGTTGCGTTATCTTTACTACGCGACACACGCAATGTCCGACAATGGATTGAGGATTAAAACGATTAGATCTATGCCCATTTGATTTTTGATAAATCGTCATGAAAACGACGACGATATTTTTCAGCATGCTATCGGAACCACCGCGGCGCTCGATTTATAGGGGAAGCATTAACGGGGGATACTTTTAATTTATGTTTTATCATACTGCTGCGCTCTGTATTTTTGAACAAGTCAAAACGTAAACACGCTCTTCGCTGCGAACTGTCGTAACAAACAGGCCGATTATATCGCTTTCAATTTGCCGGCAAGCACTTGAACCGCTCTCTGTCTATAAGGCGTTTAATTGATGGGTTCCGATTAAGGAGATCGATTTCTTTTTTAGCGTACAGTCTCATCGTGCACGTCATCGTCACCAATTTATCGATATAAGGTATTTTTTTGATCGGTTTAACAGCAGAACCTGGCACATAATCTGTTCAAGAATCACAGAACAACCACTTTGATTATTGGACATCACTTAAACTGGCACACAGAGTACTTGCTCTACCTGATACTGTCCGAGCAGGTCATCGTGCGGCGTGCACAACAAACAAACACGGAACGTTGATTTTATTGCGGCCTATGCACATTTACATTTTTGACACATCAGAGGGAGAGAGCGTGTTCGATGCCCTGACGTCGCAGCGCCTTCGTCTCTCGCCGACGCTGGCGGATAACTAAACAGTTGGATATCGGCGCAACACCCCATAGCGCCATTGAATGATCTTCCTTCCCCCCCCTACTTCTCTTCCATCGGGCGCAGGGTTACACACACGAAATTCGAATGCTTCCCGGTGCCTGTGCCTTCATTTCGCTCTCGTATCTTCGCTGAAACGAGCTTTCGCGTGCGGACTTTTGGTTTTTCATGCGATCCTGATAGCGGTCTCGTCGGGGCGATACCTACTGCTATCCGGTTGCATCTGCCGTGCCCTCTCCTGTTTATGAAAATCTATGAAATAGGTTGTTAGGCAGTAAATGAACCGACTGCATTGCTATGACAGACCTCACACCGTTCGAATTGAGAGATACAGATAGTTTTGAATTTTTTATTATAGCATGGGCATGCGGAAAAATTGACGTATCTAAATAGTAATTTGTACCGTATTTTTGCTGTAGCATAGCAGTAGGTATTCATTTTTCATTTTTTTTTTAGCTTGTATCAATACATAGACACTTATGTATATTTCTCAGACGCGATGTAGAGTTATACATAATGCATGTATATATTTATTCAACCAGAACTTAATCACTAATCTTCGTCGATCAAAAACAATAATGTATCTAATTTTCTATTAGGTTAAAAACATGCTGCTTTACATTTTTAATGAAAACAAAAAGTTAATTTGCTTTAACAAGAATTACTGATCAGTTTTTTTTAATAATTAGGACTTATAAAACTATAAAAAATGGCTTAGAATATTTGTAGTTATAGACAGTGTTATATGTTATAACATATCGTAGATGTTGGTATAGAAACATTCAAGAATTTATTTATTTATCGTGCTTATTACTCGAGAAGCATTGCACGTTTAGAGTACAAAGTTTTTGTAGTGGTTTAAAACTAATATTGCAGCTTCCGTAATAGCTTCAAAACTGCAATAAAATAGAACAACTTGTTTTAGATTAGAAGTTGCTTGCGAAATTTTCCTCATACGACTAGACCAGGCGACGCTCTTCTTATTTTTTAACAATTACCACGAGATATTAATGGAACGAAATTGTTGGAAATAGAAAACTAGTTCGGTAGCTTGTAAATCGAGAAAATCAGCAGCGGTGATTGGCTATATTATATAGAGAGATATAGGCATAGTAATAATTATAAACGACAGAAAAATTTGGAATTCAGTATAATCATAATTAGTTTTTCTTTTAAATCCTAACCGATTGTCTCGTGTCAGTAGTCGTAACATGTTTTTTAACTCTCTATACCTACTTGTTTGATGTGTGTTGTTGAAATTTTGATTTTTGTACTTCTTTTTGTGATTTTAATGATTTTCGTTAATTTGAAAAATGTTTAGCTTTTACGAGGTGTACGGTTTCGGACTATCCAATGAACAATTTAGTATACTCTATCCGTTTTTATGCGAGTCCATCAATTTTTTATATAATGCAATAGCCCCGAATGAACGGAAATTACTAACCCAGAGAGTTGTATTTTTATTAGCTTAATTCGCATTTTTGCGCCGTACTTTTGCACGCAAAATTTGATTTTAAATTTTTTACCGCATTGATATTCAACACAGGAACACGAATTACGAAGTTTCGGTTAACTATCCAAAGCTAACTGAAACGACAAACAAGCCGGACACGTAATTCGTATCGATTCTACCGGGAAATGTAAGATAAAAGTATATATCTATCTATCAGTCATCTTGCCAAACACGATTCTTATGGAGTATTTATTTCTTAGGGATATATTTCACACAAACGGGTGTTATTGTCATTGTAAATAAGCTAAAGTGATGTAAAGAGGTGATTAGAATACAGCAAACAAAAACGGCAGTCTAAAGAAACAAGTGATGTTATTAGAAAAATTAAACTAATAAGTATTTAGCAATTTATAACAATTTTAATAAGTAACACACTTAGAAATGGTGTAAAAATAACTGGAAAAAGGACTATTTTCCTCACGAACACGTTTCCTTTATCGATATAAAAAGTTAACCCCTTCGCGTCCGTTGATGTGATGAGTGATTGAGCGATAAAAAGTCGAACGTTACGAGTTTCGCTATGAATGCTTATTATTCCGCGTCCATTCGGGTAAACGTCTTAATTTCTCGTATAGCTTCGCTCAGGTTCACGTCAATAATAACAGATGAGGAGGCTGGTTGGCGAGATGTCGCCCGATGAGATAACCTAAGTGATTGATAGGCGGCACATTGCAACTTCGGCCCCGCTCGCGTCGACTCATTACTTAGGGCATAACTTTTATAGAAATGCGACTTGATGGTTTCGGGAGGCGCACCTACAGTCGGACCCGGGCTCCTCCAGAGACACGCCGTTATGTTATGACTACGGCAGCAGCAGCAGAAAGGGCAACAATTCGCGAGGTAATACAAATGGGAGAACACCGAAATTCGCTTAAGGATTTCTGTTCTGTATTAATTTTCCCAAAATTGCTAAATGGATATTCTCTATAAGTATGTAACCAACCAATTATTCACTCACAAAGGAATTATAAACAATTTTGAAAAAAAATATAGCCATTTATACCATTCTGAGAATAAAAAAAAGCATTCTATCAAAATCGTTAAAAGTAACAATAGTCAATAATTCAATGGTTTGTAATCTTTGTATTCGTCCCATTTGTTACAAAATTTATCATGTCATAGGCTATATAAATTCACATTTAACTATTTGGCCTTACGATTCCCTTTACATCTAAAACGAAGCATACCTGTTTAGTTTATTGTCGACAATAAAAGAGGTGCCACCGCTGAAAGAAATCCATCCATCCCCAAATTCCCTGTATTGTACTAGTAGGTACCTAAATCAATGATCACAGTCGGTCAGTGTCTTACACTGGAGACGTTTCGGTGCCTTGTTAGTTTTCAGTGGAATTTAAAGTCGTTCAAATGCTATTCAGCCTATTTATCTCTGGCAAAATGCCGACTGGTTTGCCCGTCCGAGTTTGATCTGGTGCGCAACAATAATGTAACGTATCATTTCATGGGGATTTAAGGAGAAACAAGAAAACTCTTATAGAGATAAATTAATTAAAATAACATAATTCTTTATATACAGTGCGTCCATAAAGTGACCATAAATTCATTATAAAAAAATATATGAAATTCCAACAGGCAAAAAAAATCAAAAGGAAACAGGACCCGGCCCGGATTGAGCAAAAAATGTATCACAAGTTGCTTCTATCTATTACAGGGTGGACAACAATACATAAAGTGTTAAACGTTTCTGTATTTTTAGAAAATCAAAAACTAAAAGGAATGACAAAGGGAGTGGATTAGTATAATAATTCCCCCAAAAAAAAACTAGTGGAGTAAGATCAGGTGATTTTGGGGCCATTCCACTGCTCCTCTTCTTCCTATCCACCGATCTGGAAAGGTTCTGTGAAAAACCTCGGGCCCGGCAAAAGCAAAAGGGGGGGGTGGCCGTGCCTGTTGCGTGCAAATTCTGCCTCCCCTGGCTAAAGTATTGGCATTTCAATATCAGGAAATAGGGGCGGGGCGAATCAGGAATTAATGTATATAAAAAATTCAATACAATGCTCCTTTCATATTTTGCATAATATATAAAATGCCACACATTGTTGTTGAGACTTGCACCAGTGTGGATTTTCCTGAGGGGGCCAGGAGGGTGTTTTTTTCCCTTTAGCATGCCCGTCCAAAAAAACGTTGCCTCGCCATATTTCAGAATAATTTTGCCCATGTACTCGCAGAATTCTTGTCGGAATAAAAGATGTTGCCTTTTTACAATTATCTACATAAGATTATGTTTTATGGTATTTTAGGTCTACCTGGTCATCCCTCAGTACATAAATCATACCTTCTCTGTCGCCAACACCAATCATCATAACACCCCTTTCATTAAAGGCATAACAAAACGTTTTATTCCTTAAGTACCTACTTTGAAGCGTTAACATACTAAAGTTTTTAATATGGCAAAAAATGACAATGACAATCAAAAAACAAATCAAAAAAAAACGAACCACGAATCGCCCTCGCATTAGTTAGTCTAAATGGTGTTCATCGTTAATTCTATTTTTGTATATATTTACGTGTCATTTAGATTCTTGAACCAAAAGTCCCGAATATCTCAAGTACTTATCCTGTATGTTTGTAGTATGTATACATAATGACATCGATGAAAGTCGTTATCGTCACCGGTAACTCTTTTTTAAAATTTTTATTTTAATGTGGGGCAGCTCGATTCATTCTAGATGCAAAACTGAAAAGCTCTTATTAAAGTATTTTCGTTCGGAGGGCATTAAATCCTTTATGGCTCTTATCTCGCCCATAAATTTATCGCACGTAGCGGCGCAAATGATTTCCACGGTGCGCGGGATGGAATTGTGGGTCATGAGGTGAACATGAGCGTGACGAGTGACGGCGATCCGTCGGAAGTCGACTCGCGAGTGAGCGGGCGGTTAAACGACGTACATACATACGTAGCGTGGTAGCGTCTGAATATTAAGAAGACACTAACTGGTTCGAATTTCAAAAGTCGGGGTGGTTTAGTATATAAGTCTGTCTGTTAAGTGCTAAGCAAAAGTTGTTTTGTGCAGTAACATCATCAGATAATTCCCCTAAAAGGGTCCCCTGGGATTGGGATTGGGACCTGCGACCTATCGCACGTAACGTAACTGAATTTTCAGCTAGCATTTACTGAGCCCATCAAACAAAATAATACCTGTGTGGATTAAAATCATGTTACAGCTGCATAAATTAGCCATTTTACTTAGCAGTCTACTCTCTCTACGAGCAATGGTTATGTACATTCTAAAAGACAGGCGTATTTAAAAACTCAATCATGTTGACAGACATTTTTAGGGTTCTGAATAAGAAAACTTCGAAACATCGTACTTAATAATTTGCGTTCATGTAAAGCACATCTTAAGATAACTAACATGGCACTGCCGTTTTGGATATAATCAACGTAATATTAATATTTCCAGATTCCAAGATTTTGCCTCATTAAAATACAATTCAGGTACTTTATCGATGACAAACGACACAAATACTCAAAGACTTTTAATTTATTAGTTTAACTGTATCGCCTTTTTCCCTCCAGAAACTTACGACATAACTTTTCGGATCGCGGGAAACGACAAAGGAAATTAAGACGGTAACGGAGTTTTCCAAACTTCTCCTATTCTAATTTAATTTGGCTCGCTCTAAAGTTAACATCGACATTGCCGTTATGTAAATGCCTTGCAGTTTGTGCATCGCGGCATCGGTATTTTTAAGGTTTCCATTCTCTACCCCCGGTTGATCTTGCCCGCGGACTCGGTTTTACGACATCGGGGGTAGGCGTAGTTAAATCGTTACTCGGAATAAAATTAATTAATCCGGCTACAAATGCCTAGGAATTAGACAGAAATTATGACCCACTAAGTACAATTTGTGGCTAGAGTCAGCACGGCAAATATTTTTAGTAATTTAAATTTAAAGTAATACCTACTTTATATAGGTAGGTATATTATGTCTGTAATAAAACTCTTGTAAAAAAATGTGGTAGAATGGTTATGTAACTAACGCAAAGTACTTATAGGTATTTTTAGCATTTAACGTGAATATTCGAATGTCAAGTGCCAAAAGCATTCTTTTTGCACAAGTTATACAGTATATATTTTTTTTGCAATCGTTCTGTAACTATTCTCGTTTGATTAAACTTTGACAGGTCATTTAAAAATGATATTGCTGTACCGTTCGAGGGTTTCTTAGTATGCACACTCACGCTAGTCCTATACCTGCCGCGAAATATATAATTTCCTCTCCGGCATTCGAACCCGGTTGATTTTTCGCAGATGGCGTGACCGACCGAGTACACACACACACAAGAAACAATGAAGCAGAGCTCGAAAGGGGCCTCTTTACGGCTCATGAGCATTGATTTCCGATTGGGACCACGTAGGCCGCGAGGTCGGCCCCGGCAATCAGCTGCATCTGCATTTCTATAAAGTTCCAGGTTGCGTGCTCCCCATCAGCTACGCCGTCGCCGCCGCCGCCGCCGCCGCCGCGTATCGGAAGATTTTTAGGGTATTTTTTTTATAGGAAGACATAAGACGACTTGAATACTAAATTTATTACAGGCGAATTTTAGCGCAGACAAAAGGCCTTCGAGTTATTTTTGCTGACTCGAATTTTATTATATTATGTTAATTCGGGTACGTCGCGTTATTCGAACGATTTATTTTTGAGTAAAGACGGTCACAAATTACTTTCCGAAATCTATAAATGCAGCCTAAAATATTCTTTACGAATTATATAATGTTTTGATAGCGGTACCCAACGTAAATTCTAAATCAATTTTCATAATCATGGATCGCAAACAAAATTATAACACACGGCCATACCTTTACTACAAATGATGCGTTTTTCAAGGTTTCTTTGTTTTATAAAAGTGCGTTATAGACAGTAAACAACATTTAGTCGTACGTATTAATGTCTGACCTATTATTCGCTCAATAAAACAAAAACCTCCCGGGCTTTCCTTTTGATCATTTTATTACGGACGACAACGCGCTATTTACGTGTGCCGTGTCCGTTTGCCGCTCTATTATTAGAATTTAAAACTGTCAGTTTAGCCGTTCCGAAACACGTACGGAGAGTATTAATTTCCATTGTACTTCGTATTGGCTCTTTCTTCTTAGTACTTTTACGAGAAAATGATGTTTATTACTTACGTCTTATATGCCGGCTTTATTACGATTTTACGGGCGCGGCCATTGTTTATTTAATACAACCAGTTTACGTTTTACATGCCTTTCGTTTGCTCACCTCCTTTCAACTCTACCTATGTGCAGGAAACGGTTTCCGACAGGGTAAATTGGATTTGCTATTTTAGTTTTTATAGTTTGCTTTTTGCTAATAATCCTAAATATATAGGTATGGAGTGTCGCTGAAACGGTTGTCCAAATTTAAGAGGGTTAAGTTGTCTGGTACTGTAAATACATTTCAAGCGCTAATAGGGACAACAGAGCAAAAAATGTTAAATTTACCAAATTTACACCTTTATTGATGGCATGGGATGATAGTAAGACACATTCCAACTGTTTATTGGACTTTCATCTATGTAAATGTTTAATTAATCATCATACAATAAAATCCTATTTAAAAAACTGAATTCATATCAAACCAATATTTAAGTGATGAAAATAAAAAATATTCAATGGTTATTTCAAATTGAGAATCAATCATTCCGTCATGTCATATTGAATTTTTTTGTTTGAATAAATTCAGCTGCAGAAGTGTTTTGTCGCTGTAAAATTATTTTTATTTGAAAACATTTTTATTTGACATGTATCGCTTAAATAAATTTTTGTTCGCCTCTAAGCGAGATTAAATTGGATTGTTCCAATACTCAAAATTTAGCCGATAACTCGATGACCTTATTATGGTTACACGAATAACAAATCACCGACATTTTCCTGTAACGATAAATTTTCTATGTTACAAAATAGGGCCTATTAAAATGGAAAAACCATGCATCACTTCCACGCAAACCAACAAGGTACAAGTTTTATATGAACTAATAAATCATTCGTGGTCAATGTTGGGTTCGGCCATACGGATACATAATAGGAATTTATTATACAAATTTCGTGTATTTCCCAGGTATAGGCAGCTCGTACGCATACGAATATATACATAGTTCTATTTTATTTATTTTTCGGTGGCCACCCATCTAGGGACACTCTTCAGGCGTGTTTTATATAACGTCAGCTCACACAATGGATCCGTCCGACGACGCACTGTACGCGGGCATCCCTAAAATACAGCCGCAGCGCTGCAGAAGCCAAATGAACAGATGGCTGTGAAATATTCTACTCCGCCCACAGTGTGACAATGTAGAAATAAGGCATGGGGTGCGAATAAAAAAAATCCACGCTGCCAACATTACGCACTACTAGCCTTGATTGAATTATTTTCGGGATGAGAGAAAATAAAACGTCCGTTTATATTATTCTCCCTGACCGATGATACCGAGGTGAAACTATTTTGAATGAAAGCAGGTAAACATTCGGGAATACAATAGATGTAGCTAAAAGTCTATATCATTGTGAAAAAAATATAAAACCTAACCATGTTGGGTGCACACATTTTATTTCGACGTTCATATAGTGGACTGGAAACGCAATTTCGTTGAAACAAATTATTTCTTAAACAACGTGAAAAGTTTGAGCGAAAAAATCTACACTCTAATCCACAAGTTCAACTAAACCTACTACCCTAACACTTTAATTGTACTGAAATTGTAAAAATGTTTCATAATGAAGGAACAATGATCTTGTGATAGGAAAATAAGACATTTTATACGAATACAATCGGAGGCCAAATAACAAGTATTCCAAAATTTGCAACTTTTGACGCATATTTCCAACAGCTCGTATTAAAATAAATGTGGAAGTAGATCAAAGTTTGTGTAATGAAACCAATTTCTAAATAAATGGACAGCCGAGGCGGGCTCTCGGATATGAATTTTCATAAGGCGTAAGACACTTTATGTCTTCCGTACACGGACTAATAATTTTACCAGGGAATACCGAAACCGTAAATGTATTTGTAAGATGCAATGCCCATCTCATTTGCATTACAATTAAGCAACGTTCAAATTAAATTGGAAAACTTTAGGAAACGGACGCGTCTCGATTAGGAAGTCAAATTAAGAAAAAAAAAAGACAGAGAATAGAGATGGAAAAAAAAAAAAAAGAAACCGGAAAGTCGGAACTCCATCGAATTGACAACTTGCCCGTAACTAATTGCACATTTTCGGCGGTTGCCTAGGCGACGCGGAACTTCACCATCGAACTTGGGCGATATCAAAAATCGAAGTGCATTCTCATTAGGATGTAATCACCGGCGCGGGGCACCGTGTTTCATTACAAGGGAAATAGCTTCATAAATCTGTCCCGGCGCCCGTGTGCCCCCTTCTTATTGGCCCGCTGCGAGGCGCTGCTCGAGCGCCTTTGCGAGTATAAAATAGACGGCTGCGAAACTGCCGCGAGTTGAGAGTCGAAATACTCTGCTGGCTGGAGTATTCGTAGTACGACTCACGCTTAACGCCACGCTTATAGTCCAGGAGCCAATAAGCTCGTGTTTTACGTCTACTGACTGCGGCAAACGTTTGGTCTTTGTGTATGTAGTATGAGTAGATAATCTGATTGCTGACACGCCGGAACGTATGTAGGTGAAACATGTTTGCAGACATGTCCACCAGGAAAATTAACAACCCACTCTGTCAAACATACTAAATCAACGTTTGTACATTACCTTTGACATTGCAGGACAATGTGAAAATGCCTTTTTCAATTTCATGATCGTAATAAAGCCTCTATCAAATCGTTGGCTCCCAGGCTTGATTTTGGATCCAGAGAACCCTTTATGATGACAAAAGTGGAAGAAGTTTTTAATGACTTTATGACTATAAGTTTTTCAAAGACTTGCCCAATAATTTTATTTGTACAAAACTTAGGGTCAGATGTTTGTTTATAAAGTTTTAATTCAAATTAGATTACTTACTACATTCCGTTATCATTTACCTTCTTACGGAATTGTAGTTTGAATTGGTGGAATCAACATGCATCTTTACAGCCTGCGTGTTCTTTTATGTACACCTTCCGAATAGAATGTTGCTACATCGAATATTAAATTATAGTGATCGATTGCCAAAAATAAAATTGCACACAGACTGGACAATACTGACGTTGTATTGTTATTTGGCTATTTTAAATGCATACGAGTAGGTATAAGGGGTGCCCACTGCGTATTTTCCTCACTGCTGGTAATGAAATCCGCTTTCGTTTTTACAAAACCGTTAAATTAAATTAATCCTGTTAGCCGGGACAGTCATGACGTACGATTAAAGTCGCCGACGCAATAACCGGAGATGTCTCTTCGGATACGCTTTAGTATTATTTCCAACAAATTGTTACTTCCCATACTTCCGTTCGATGTTAGAGCCGAGATTCTCGTAAAATCGGCGGCGCCGGAATTCCACGATTGCCATTCCGGAAATCTCAATAAAGTCTTTATCTGAATTAACCATCTTATCCGAATTTTATTCTCATCTCGCCGTCTCGATTGGATTGCAGCTTCTATTCAACATAAGGTATGTTCATTTTCGTTATTTATTAATTGGCGCTACCGTTAAAACTTCTACTAATAAAATATACCTTTATTATATATTACAACAAATTATTTTTTTCTATCAACTTCATCGATTCGTATTACATACCGCAATAACATGCATATGCCGCATTTCACGCCAACCGAGTGAGGTTAAAAAAAAATATGTTTGAAACATATCACAATCGATAGTACCTACTTGCTAAAAAACTAACTTTCCTAGAATTTTAGATTTTTTAAGCCACAAGGAGAGGAATGGTGAGGGTGAGAAGATACAAATTTTCGTTTTGACTAAAATTCAATCTTTCTCAATAAAAAAATTAAAAAGAAGGTTGCAATAGTTTTCCATGTATTTTTTTTGCGCAGAATACGATAAAAATATTTTCAAAATTATTGGGGGTAGTTTTCAACCTTATTTTGAGGATTGAAAGTTTAAAATCGAAATTTCGAAAAGTATGACACGATTTTTTTTTCAATTTTTTTGTTATTTCATTCTTTTTTTTTGTACTTTCGATTCATGCATAAATCATAAAATAATAGGCGTCGACCAGGAACTGGCCCAAAAAAAACGGCCCAAAGGTGAAAAAAACGTGGTTTTAGCGTATTTTCTCATCCTGTAAGATAGTAAATGGCAAGTGAATAATATATTCCAAGGTTTTTGGGGTCACTGATTACGAATCTAACTTAGAATATTTCCCGTAGAATACGATGGTATTTTTCAAAATTTAACCATTCTTTAAAAGTTGACTACCTACTGGATCCGCCATTTTGTTTTTTGAAAATCTGACGATAGATTCGTCAAATTTTTTTTTGACCTCACTTAGTTGGCGTGAAACGCCCCATATATTGTTGACGCTGTATATAATTGGCTGTATATAAGTATGTACATCAAACACAATAATTAAGGTCATAATCATTTTATTCGATTATAAGGGTTTGTTTAATTGCAAAGAACAGTTCTGCGATAAAGTTTTAGTCGCAACTAGTGATCAGATCAGTCAGCAGTTCGGCCAGTAGTTGGAGACGTTCAGAATGCAAGGGCCGGAGGTGAGAACGAACCGGACCGAGCAAACTATCTCCAGCTGCCCTGCAAATTGACGGTAACTGTTTGGGCTAACAATCTAGATGTACGTCGCTCGAATTCTGATTCCGAACTTAGATAGCGAACTTTCCTAGTTCAGCTCGGAATGACGCAAGAAGGAAAGTCCAACGTTATTCCAGTCGGGATGTGATTTAACCCGGATCCAGAAAGAGTTGCCACATGTAATACCGCGGATGATAACTTTGTGTTTATATAATTGAGGGACAATTTTATTGCCCTGCAAAATTGTAGGTAGAGTATGTTATAGAATTTAGTGTAGTATGTATAGCTTATTCAGTAAAGTACAGACCAATATTATAAGTTATATCTATGAACTTGCATATTACTGCGAAAAAAAAACTGAATTTTTACCATGGAAACTAATACTAACACTGTTGGAAACGTTAAGACAATAAGTGTCCACACAATAAAATTAATAACTAGGCCAACCTTTTTTTATCACTGTTATAGTGGATAACATTATTCTAAAACCTGATATATGTAAGTACTATAGACTTTTTAAGACTACAAACAATTTTAATTTTAAACTACAATGGAAGAAATACGTAATACGTTGCATGTACGTAAAATAGGGTTCTAATGTTATTGTTATTACCTAAATTTAACTTTCTTTCGTGCCTGAAATATTACGCAACACAATGTGACATGAAATGCTACGCAGCGTGGTATCTTTGGTAGATTTATTTTCCCACACAGTCGACTAATTCGAAAAGGCGCATCTATATTTATTGTACGTGATGTCTACGTGGGTGTTACTGTTTCACAGACACTCAAATTTGTATACTAGTCTGAAAAAATACTAGTCTGGTGTGAAATTGTAGAACTTTCGTCAATTAAACTGTTGTGTTAGTGGTTAAAACAAATATTTAATACATAATACTATGTATGATTATAAAATATGTGTTTTGTTTTAGATATTTACAATTACATATTGGGTATAAGAAAATTTTCGAGAATAGAATCTCTTTTGGCGCTATCTAAAATGCATTTTTATTATGAATATATAATTTACCTGCCCCAAACAACACAGCTTCGTGTTTGTGATTTTAAACGTTCAACTTTCGTTTAAATTATGTGTTCCGGGCTACATAGCATCGCGAATGTGCGTAACACGTAAAATCCTTGTTAACATAATATCTGTTCGTGCCGGTTTATTAATATGGCGCGAGGAAGCATAGGAAATACGCCCCTTTACACAAACAGCTGTTGGCGGAGAACTTCGACAATGCCCACTCGACTTGATTTAATGACAACAAATTGTCCCGTATACATACACGCATTACATTTAATTTCGCGACCGTTTTGGCGCTCTTTAAACTTTGTCTGCTACCTGATAACAACCATAAAATATTATTATTATATTAGGCTTTAGAGGTGAAAGGCAACACGTAGAATTTTATAAGTTAAGGCTTATTAAATTAAAAAAAACACTTGTTATTTACAAACATCAAATAAGAATATAAACAAACGCTGCTGATAATTTTACTAACTTCAAGCCGATAAACCCTTAAAAATGGAACGCCTTGTATTTTCTTCAGTCTATGTCATCTAACTTTCAGTCCTTTTTCTTTTTTCTCATATGCACATCATAAGGCTTAAAGTTTTTATTCGTGTTTTAAGAATATTTTGAAAAGTTTAAAACACGTCGCCAAACAACAGAAATCCTGACGCCGGCGCTGTCGTTTTCCAGATTAAATTATTTCCATTAGCCATTAGCAGATGAAAAATAAACGTAGACATTACGCGGCGTTTTACACTATTCACTATCTGTTTTTCGTTTACAGAAACAGAAAGGTTTTCTTGGGCGTATGTTGATGTTATAGGCGTTTTGTACCAGGAACTACGAGATATTTCAATTTAGATCAGGAAGAGACTTTAATTAAGATCAACAAATTGATTGATGAACAAAAATGATCTCGGGCTTTCGTCCATTAATTCCGCTCTCTGTGAAATACAGGAATTTGGAAACTAAAAATAAATCGATCAGCTACAAAAGTTATTTTAACATATGTATGCGTACCTAATTGACAATATAGAATCTCAAACTTAAAAATGTAAGGCAAAATGATCGTCAAAACGCGCACATTGCAATAGTTTGACTATCTGGTTGCCACCTATTTACAATGCTTTAATATGCGACGTTTTCAAAATTATATAACCAAAGAGCAAAGAGCTCTCTATAGGTACAGAAGTGTTCAAACTTGCTGTAAAATTCCAATACGAAGAAGAATAGATTTCTCGTCCATCATAACACAAAGGTAAGGGGACTAAGCTTCCCTTCGTCCCCTACGTGTTTGTTTTTAATTTGAAAAATACAACAAAACACTATTAAAACCCACTCGACCATGGCACGCTTCAAAAGAATATCTCGTCTGACAAAGGCACATCTGCGTTTTCATACGCGCATTTGAATTGGTTTCGGAAAGCTCCCTAATCACACAGCTATTAATTGAAAACTACACAAAGATTTAATTTTTTAAAGATTTCAGTAATCATTGCAATAAAAGTTAAACTAGCATCATTGCTTATTCTGAAATGTTCAAGTGTAATTTGAGTTAAAAATAATATGTTTTTTCTGTATTTATTTGTTATTCGACTGTAGATGTTGTACATGTATTTATAATTTTCCTGTATAAAGCAGTGTTCTTCGTGCGTAGTTCAATATCAAGATTTGTAGGTAGAATTCTAAGTATTGTTTAAGATTGACTCGTACCAGTTAAAGTTTTAAGAAACTTTTTCAAAAGTAGGTATTCGTAATTGATTATCAATTTGTTAAAGAGTTTATTCTAAGGGCCCTAAAATTCTTGTCGAGTTCTCGGCGGAAGTTAGTCCGAACTGCGAAAAAAAGGTAAAACTTGGGACAAACAAAATCCAGCCGCCATTTAATTTACAGTGAAACAAAAGGGAAGCATCATTAGTAATCCGGGCCGCCTCATCGAAGCCAAAGGGTTAAATCAGGAGTAATTAGTAAATGAGCTCCAACTTTTCCTGATATTGTGTTGGATGGATCGAAAATCTACAAACTTAACACAATAGAATGATTTATGGGGACTGTCTGGCCCTGATAACGTTTTCCCTTTCATATTTTGCTTTTCGATTTCATTTGCAGGTTCCTCTAGTCAAATACATTCAATAGTTATAATGTTAAGCTGACTGGAAGTTCGCTGCCATTGTTCTAGAGAAGGTACTTAAAATTTGGAAATCCGCCTATTTAATCCGCACGGTCGCCCCATACAGGGCTCTCGATTGTTTTGTAAGCACCGCGTTAATGCGGGTATACAATATATGTACATACCCTCTACTCTCAGGGAGTCGTCCGCTAAATGTTTATAGTATGCACAAAAAAAGGATGAGAGACAAAGACGCAAATATATTTATGTACGTTGGATTTGTGATGGTTTATGTTTTTTTGTATAGTTGGAAAAACTGCGACGTTCATAATGAAAAGGAGCATTTTCGATTTTATCTTTTATTTGAAACGATCATTTTCTTTATTTGGAAACTCAAAATCTAGTCGAATTTCGAACTGTCCAATATTTTTCTTAATATGTTTGCTGCATAGAATGTTTGAAAAATTTAGAATGGAAACCGGTAAACCAAGAAACAAACATTTTTCGATGGGGTACTAGTTCTTTGTTATTTAAATACATTATTTATATCCAAAACAATATAATTGTTATTTTTATTTGATGGTCTCTCAGAGAGAAGTCGTAACCCGTTTAAAATATATGCCACATATTTAAGTGTGTTAAGTTTTAATTACAAAAATAAATTTGAAGGAATTGTGAAACAGTGCCTAAAAATATTATTAAGATACCGTTAATGCAAAGGGTTATTCTCAAACAATTGTAATAATATGTACTAGCAGTTGCAAGATAACGATCATCTAGGAACTAATGTTTAAATTTTTGAAATTCGATTTATTTCTTCGCGTCTCTTCAAGAAAAAAAACTAAAGGAAACGACGCAACGTGAAAATTACCTACATATATTTCAGCTTCGGATCACTGCATGTGCAGTTGCACCTCCACACACACACACAAAGGCAACGAACGGCCTTCCGTAACTCTAGACTAAATTCCAGCTTAGAGGAGGTGGCGCGTTCGCGGATAATTCAGCATTATCTGTGCGCCCATAAATTACTTTAATTCCGGGCCGATTTCGCGAGATAGGTGGCGCTGTTGTGGGCGCGCCGGTTTCCTCCGGAAGTCCATCGCGGGAGGCGCTGGCTGGACGCCGCCGCCGCCGCCGCCGTCGCACCGGCCGAAAAAACACACCGACCGACAATATGCTCTCGGTTTCGGACCAGATTTATGCCGGCGTCCCTTCATTAAGTGTAATGTAAGGGTGGCTTGCGCAATTCGATTACGCGGTGATATATTTAAAGACGGCCGCCATGAATTTCGGGCGGGGATTTAAACGAACCGGCGGTAAATGAGTTATAACGGTTTACAGGATATTATCGTCGCTATTCTAGCAATCTGTTGTTAAGTTCGCGTCGCGGACATTTTTACTTTGTATGCCGCATCATTTTCCGAAATATTAAACTTCATAAACAGTACATTTTATGAATGTAATATGTTCATGTCAGAGCAACATAATGTAAAGCAATAGATAATGTTTTTACCAATATTGCATGACTGATACTATTGTCGACTTGTTTCTTTACTTTTGTTTCTAATAATGAATATGAGGAAAATCAAAAACTGCCACACAAACACTAACTAATAGGCAAAGTAGGTGATTGTTCCCCAATATTCCCCTTCGTGATAATTGTTCCACTAATACACGACTAAGTAAACAATGCACGTTCAATACTTTGGCTTTCCACCGTAAAACATATCCCTTTCAAATATAATAGTACGAGTATAATAAGGCCGTTTATAACCCGTGAAGTGCTTGGATACTATGGATTCTATACGGCGATGCCTTTCAATAGACGTTCGGAACTACAATGTGAATTGTACCTTGAGGATCAACATAGAAATCGCTGGCTCAAGTGGCTCCGCGACTGTTCGGCATAAAATTCTCGAGCACCGACTATTGTAGATTAAAAGATTATTCTCTCAAGAACTTGGTTCCTTACTAACAACCGGTATTACGAAGAATTTATGAAGTGAAAAATATTATGAATGGCTGAAGAATCCATTGTTGTACGGCACAATAAGTTTGTCCTGTCGCCGTATTTCTACTGCGACTTTTCGAAAGAGGTTTAATATATGGGGTTTGGTTTTCGTACGTCGTCAATTTCGTTAAAATCGCGCATGATTTATTGGGGCTACATATAGAAACGCGAAAACACAAGTAAACACAGCCACTACTAAAGCTGAGTTATTACTTCTGAGCCATTACATTTTTATGGAAAGAGATTTAAAAGGGAATAAGCGGAATTTCGGAAATACAGTACAATGCGATCGTTTTTTAATTTTTTCTGCACATCTGTATGTGTTGCGGATTCACGTAGCCATAGCTTACTGTATTTGAAACTATACGTTATAATGTGTAGTCAATATACTTTTTTTTGCTTAAATTAAAATAAATACCTACGTATCATCATAATGCAGTAATTCTATGTAAATTAATGTTTGCCACGTTAAAGTTATTTTCAATTAATATATTGAAATTATCGCTTTTACTACTTTTTTTATAGTTTTTCAATATTGTTTCATACGGATTACATTTAAAATTGGAATTTTCTACTATAACATAATTGGGCCTTATGAATATTTAATTTCGGATAAATTGCTAGTATAACATTCGCTGCAGTATATTAAATCCGTTGGATACGGATAGACGTCGCAATATTTTGAATACCGATAGGGAAAATATAATTAGTAAATAGATTAAATTACCATCGACGGATTTGAGAGCATCCAGAACGGTCAAAATGTTTTATTGCCATTAATTTCGATGACATCCGCGCGTGGGTTTATTTGTAGATTTACATAATATAGAATTTTAATATGTTTTCAATAATACGAATGGCTCATACAACTATACAATCAATTACTGAAATGATACCACATTACTAGTGTAATTATTAATTTTGAGGGGTTGCCGCTACGTGGATTTATTTTCGAATGACCCTAAATAACCACGGATTTATTAACATTTCTATATTGAAATGTTTTATTGGGTATCGGCCGCATTTGGAGGAAACAACAGTGGATCCAATTTTGTGTTAAAGAGAGTTGATCTAGAAATATATTTTTGTGTATATATACTGGTATAATGACAATCATTATATTAACTTATTACCATATTGAAAAACTGTTAACTAAGAAATAATATATCATGCTAACTTAACTGTAAAAAAAATCATACTATACCAATTTATCCCTATTAGATATTGTCTGGCAGGACTAAAATCCGAATCGAAATTATAATATAGCGGACGCTTTCCATACACCAGCAGTAGATATTATATTCTAGTGATATACTAACAACTCACCTCAATAGGCCATAATTCGTAGACTGAAAGCCGAGCACGGTATACGTACCCCATTTAGATGATTAGTTCCATATAATATACATATTTAGTCTTTGTGGTATTTTCCACCACATTCGAAATGTG
Source organism: Aromia moschata (assembly GCA_029963805.1). Classification (NCBI taxonomy): domain Eukaryota; kingdom Metazoa; phylum Arthropoda; class Insecta; order Coleoptera; family Cerambycidae; genus Aromia; species Aromia moschata. The sequence continues at coordinate 1,924,172 of JAPWTK010000055.1, read as the reverse complement.
CTGAAATTATTGGTAGTCCAATCGGATCGTTTATTCTTACTTCATGTTAAAGCTTTTGCACGTAGTATAAAAGATACGCTAATTAGAACTTTATAGGTATACTCAAAATGAATTCGAACGTTCGTATTTATTTACTGAATGAGTAGTTTCGAAGAACTTGAGCTGCATCACTTCTATTACATAACGGATATCTGTGTATTAAACTGTATCAGAAAAATCGACTTTTTTCGAGATTTTTTTTTCAAAAATTACTCTGAAAATATTGTTCAGGATGTCGAAAAACTGAGCCTTTGAAAATATCAGCTCTTATCTTTTAATATTAAGAGGTGATTCATCGCGATTTTCCATTTCCCATTTAATTAACATGGGAAACATTTTGTTTCAAGATTTGGAATTTTGTAACTCTTCAACCGATTATCAGACTGATAAGACATATTCTTGTAGGGAATTGAATGCGCCACAAAAAACGTCTCTTATAATTTTTTTGATAAATCTAGTCTTTCAAAAAGTTATTTAAGGTTAAAGTTAGACTCACCAGAATTTTTTGACGTATTTGCACTTTTTTTGGTGAATCTGTCAAATTAATTGCAAAATGTTTTGCCTTTAATTTGCCTGAAATTATCTTTTTCAGAATCTTTTTGAAATTCTGAGAGTATCCTCAGTCCATTTGATCGGTAGTTTTGTCCAAAAATCCTTGATTTAGACGCTTTTGTATCCATACTGAATATTATTCATTCCATACTGAATGTTATTTACAGTTAATTACAATTTTGGTGAGATTGTATTTCAATAATTAAATAGTTTAAAAATTATTTTTAAGCAATAACAATTTATAATTATGATTTTAACTTAGGTTTAGATATAATTAATGTAGAAAATAAATGTTTGCTAATAAAAAATTAATATTTAAAATGTTCATATCAAAGAAAAGCGTCTAAATCAAGGATTTTTTGGACAAAACTACCGATCAAATGGACTGAGGATACTCTCAAAATTTAAAAGAAGACTGAAAAAGATAACTTAAAGCAAAAAATTTTGCATTTAGTTTTGACAGATTCATCAAAAAAGTGAAAATACGTCAAAAATTCTGATGAGTCCAACTTTAACCTTAAATAACTTTTGAAAGACTAGATTTATCAAAAAATTATAAGAGACGTTTTTTTGTAGTGCGTTCAATTCCCTACAAGAATGTGTCTTCGTCTTATCAGTTTGATAATCGGTTGAAGAGTTACTAAATTCCAAAGCTTTAGAGTTATTAAATTAAATGGGAAATGGAAAACCGCAATGAGTCACCTCTTAAAATCAAAATTAAGAACTGATATTTTCACAGGCTCATTTTTTTCGACATCCTGAACAATATTTTCAGAGTAATTTTTTGAAAAAAAAAAATAGTCGATTTCTTTTGATACAGTGTACTGTGTACTTATGTATATAAACCATGAAACAGTATTATACAAGTTTTATTGTTAATTTTATATATTGCAAAATTTATACAATGGATGCTCACTAGTAACTCTAGTGTGATGTAGGAATAGACAATGGCAATTTTAATATAAATTCCAAGTTCAGTTTTGTTGTCGGATATTCATTTCAATATACATTTTTAAATAAAACGTATAAGCAAAATTTGACCATAATACTGATCATTGGTCAGTATTGGTCTTTCTTAGTTTTAGTAAATTCGGTAAGTTGGGATTTTCAGTACCGCGTCCTGTGTACAGAAGCTCTATAAAATGTTTCGGGGCTACTTCCGCAACTCAAGGAAACGTTAAAACCCAGGAGTGGGCATAATGGCGAGACACAGTTGCGCGGCATTGTTGTGAAGAAATTCAGATGGAGTGCAGTTCTCGTCGTCTCGCCCGGCCCTCCTCCCGATGACGGGGGAAGGAAATTAATACAAGCAAAACAATAAACCCTAAACTCTAAAGAGGAGCTATTAACATACGCGGCGCGGTCTGAAATTACTCCTGAATCGTCTATAGTCGAGAAATGTTAAGTAGAGGGAAGGGCGATTTTCACGCACCTCAAATTTCAGGGGGCTGAGTCGCCGGCGTTGCAGTAGCAGGCAATGCAGGCATTAGAGTTGACGGGGGACGTACACGTAGGCGTTTTGAAATAATTGAGCTCTCGCTTTCAACGTGACGCGCAAAGAATCTCTCAAATTAAAATAAAATACAAGATACCTACTCTTTACACTTGTTAAAAAATTGTATTGATTACAAGTTCATATTTTTTCATTTGTTGCATTATGTTTTGTCATATTGTTATGATAACATATTGAAGAACATATTGTTATTTTTGGCTATCTGTCGAGATGTTAAAAAAAATAATCACCATAAAACTTCGTTAAGACGCTCCCGTTTAAGACGCTTTCCCGCATAATACGCTCTTTTTCGTCGGTCACTTGAATTTTCCTATGCTAATAGAGTAAAATAGTACTCGGTAAGACGTTCTGTTTTGTTGGATAAGACGCTCTTGTTTCGCCGCAGATAGACGGTGAATATAGGTGTTAGACAGTCAAAACTTCGACCTGATAGGAAAAAAAGTTCAAAAGGTTGATCAATGAATGGCAAACAAATAGCCCAAAAGGTGAAACGTTCACCGATAAGTGTTGTTTTCGCGTTGGGTATTTGTTTGCATTTGTTTCGGAAGGCGGCATTCGGATTTTCAGATGAGACAGATACCACTGACAGCACACCAACAGAAACTGAGGAAATTCTCCAAAATTTCCCCGATTATGCGACAGTGGATAGAGCCCTTGTAACTAGCAACACTCGCACTATTGATGAAATGATCGCCGACGCCACCACCGACCCTGTGTGGCGTGAGAAAGAAGAAAGTGACTCTGAAGAAGAGGACGATCATTACCCAACACCTACAGCTTCTGCTGTCTTGCAAAACGTGGGCGAGCTCAGAAAAGTTATTTCCACCCTGGAAAATGCAGAGGACATCCTAATTTACATTAACAGAATTAACAACTTCCTCTCCACACACGCTACCAAGAACTTCAAACAAATTACCCTTGACAGGTTTCTCTCTGGTCAGTGAGTAAGCAGTGTACATATCTACATATTATTTAATCATTTTCTTTTTTTCGAGCATTTTGAGATTTTTTTTTACTTTCCCGGATAAGACGCTTTCCCGCTTAAGACGCTCTTTTGCGCCGGTCACTTGAATAGCGTCTTAACGAAGTTTTACTGTATCTACATTATTTGAAATTCAGACTACAAAAGTAGGGATCATAAAAAACGTAGTTAAACATTATTATGTTTATCTCTTTTATTCGTATTATCAATCAAATCATATTTTTCCACGGTACGGTAAATGGCACACGCAATCATGTGTATAAAAAGAGGATCAAAGTGAGCGTTCAATTATTTCGAAGTGCACGGCGACCAGGCAGTCTGGAGCATCGACGGCGGCGCGACGCTGGCTGCTGCCACCTGACACCGCGCGACGACGACGATGCCGCCGTCGCGCCGCGCCGCGCCGGTTTCATTTTCAAATCGCCCCTGGATCCGGGGTGCCTAATATAATTCATTACGGACGATGTTACCGCTGGGCATAAGTGGATACGACTCTGGATGTGTATTTCGTTCGCTACATTTGTGTGGGCGACACACACACACACACACATACAAAAAAATATGGGGGAGTAACAGAAACACAGTCTTTTCTTAATTTTCCAAAACAAATGACGTGTGAAGACCTGCTTTTACTACAAAAAAGCAAGACCAATAATTACCAACATCTATTAATTTCTTTATTATTATTTTACTTATCCTCTGTATTGTGCAAAGGAAGAAAACTGTAAGTAGAGCAGTATCCTATGTCCTCTGTTATACCCGAAACTATATAATCAACTGAATAATTTTCAAATTTGCCTATCGGGTAGTGTTTTAACAGATTAAGACAAAATGAAGCTATATACTCGTAGTTGCAGGTCCAGATTCTGTTAAGATGTACGCAAAAATACCAAAATTCTTAGTTACATGACATCTTACCTGTACCCAAAGAAAAAATGTAAGTAATACACTCCTTTATATCTTCTAACCTAGAAATATTTAAGTTTAAAATTTAATCAGCTGTACCCACATTTTTTTTATCCATTCGTACAATTAGATGAAAACCGGACACACTTAACTACAATGATCGATATGTCTTTACCGGAAACTTGTGTTCAGATTAATATGTCCTAAAATTCGGCCGTAATTTTATACGGTGTTCATTGGGTAGGCGCATTCTCTTCTTCTGTTTCGCCGTTTTCGAATGCTGGACACGTCCCCAGGTCCAGACCGTTTACGCCAGTAGCAACGTTATTACACCCTGCGCATTCCTCTCGCTTTCTTTGTCACGGCCTCTCCCGACTACGAGTAGAGTAGATTCATACTGGCGGACATGGCTTATTCTCATTTGTAATCCCGGCCAGGATATTCTTTATATTAACTCCAGTTCCGTAGTCCAGTTAAAGTTAATATTTAGAACTTACACCGCATACTGTCAATCACATAACACATAACACATCGATGGTTAATTTGCGAAATCTCGCAAGTCATTTTAAGTTAATTTTATAGGAGAAAGGAAAAACGTGTGGTAAATGTGCCAAACTAACCAAATCTAAAGTCTAATACATCAGTAAAAATGTATGCCTCAGTGTACTTTAAGGATGACCGAACAAAAAAAACGAGAGAAAAGAGTTAATAAGATTATTAACTCTTAATGCTAACTATATCACATTTAATTGTCATATATCGGAGATCTGTTATACACAATGCTGTCAGAGGTACAATTCTGTAAATAAAATTTTTAAATATTTCTGAAGCGCTTGTTTTAAAAATGCTATTAAAACTCTACTTTTAAATTAATAATTCCGCACTTTTCTTAAATAAATGTGTCTGTTAAGTAAAGCACCAAGAACTAACGAATTCAACAATAGAAAAATGGCAACAAAACGCGCTACGCCTACACTGTATTTAGTTTACTTTTGATTATATAAGCGACGATATCATTATTACATATTTATTGGTTCTGAGCCAATATATATTTTAGTGTAGGCACAGGGACTATCAGTAGATGTCAAAGTTAATCAAGTAGGTGAATAAAAAAAATTTAACGCCAAAAAAGAACGTTTTTTTTTTTGGGATCACCCGATAGAGTGCAACGTCAAAACATATTAGCGCTGATCCCGTTATTGTTATTCAGAAGTCGGAGAATCCGCGGTCGTCCTTAAATCAACACCGACCGGACCGATGCTGATTGGATGCACCCTCTCGCTCGCCGACTCGCCTGCTTGCTAGATCGCCGAGACTTCGAACCACTCCGGGCGTTACGTTGCCAGACTGCACAACGGCTGCATACAAATATTGCATTTCTGACGCGCGCTGCACGTCCGCGTTTTAATTCTTGAGCCCTTCTAAAGAGGAAGATTTACCCGAGACCGCGTAAGGTGCTGACGGGAATCGAGATGCGGCCGATCGAAATTGGCATAGGAAAAATTTGTAACCAAAGTTTACTTTCGTTTCAGAAAGTACACACAGGGTGTACAAACGAACGCGAATTTGTAAAAATCCTCGAAACCAAGAAGAACTTAATTGTAAGTGAACATTTAGATTCTTTATATGGATCATTTTAAAAAATTTCGGAATGATACCTTATTAATTAAAATGAATGACACCTTATTGGGGGATACTGCGACTCTTCACGGTCAGGTGGCCTGTTTAGCTTGTGTTTATGCTCATGGAATTGCTTTTTAATTATTTAACTGCTTTTAGAATTAATTTAATAAACACTCTACGAATATATGAGGGGCACAGATGCCAAACTCACATTATCCATAATTTTTCGAAATAGAGTTAGTGGCGCTATCTTGTTCATCGTGTTGAACTACACCATTTTAAATCTTAAAAGTGGTATAAAACTCACATTTTCGTATTTATTTTAAATTGTGGAATCTGTGAATTGTTTCAAAACTCACATTTTCCGTTCACAGGAGAATGTGAGAATGTTAGAACTTTTTACTGTCAACATTTTTTTGTACTTTGCAATTTTAGGTTCATTATAAAAATATTTCACTTCATCAGTCAATGATGATAATAAAACCGTATTCTAAGTGTTTTGTGCAGTTTTTTATTTTGATTATGAACTACCATATTACATATTTTTTTTATTGATATACCATTGAGTTTGTTTCCAAGTTCCTTTTCTTAGCTTAACTTCATGAATTTTAGTGTAAAAACTAATATTATGTAGAATAATTTGGAGCAAAACCACCATTATCCAAAAAGTTGTATCAAAACTCACATTATCCAAATTTGAATTCACTTTCTTGGAGTCAAATATTGTTGTGTTATTGTCATTTCACCAATTGAGGAGAATTTTTTCTATTGCTAGAAAAACTGAAAAGAAACCGACGTAATATTCTACTTAAAAAAAAAAAATATTAGACTGGAGCTGGATAATCAACGATGTGTTGGTAAGTCTTGATATATGAAATATTTTTAAGAAGTCTGCGACAGCTAGCCACAAGAAATAATAAACGTTTTCATGGAGAGCTCCTTAAAGCGTAAAGATTTCTACAAAAAAAAAATATATAAAAGTGTTGGAATGTGAACAAAAGCCCATTGCAGGCTTTTGTATTCCTAGAACGTCAGTATAGCTATAAATGTCTTTTCATCATTTATTTTATATGATTTATGATTTGCTTATTTATCACTTAGGTACTGTAATATAACTTATAACGAAGTTAAACACTTAATAATTAAACACAACATGATTAAATGTTTATTCTTATGTTAAAATATGCCAATATGGAATGTTGGTCGATGTTAAAACCTGTTAATTTTTAGTTAATTCTTAGTTTTAGGGTTTTCCAAATAGTCTGTGTGTTTTTTATCATCCTGTAGATGTTATAAATTTTTTGGACAATACACGGATGAATTATAATGCATTGCAATGTATCGTTTTTGATATTCATAACAATAATGTAATATCTAAGGTAATAAAAAATAATGAAACGTGTTTATTAAATTCCTAGTGCTAGTTACATTCCTAATAATTCAAACAACCATAAAAATAGTTTTTCTACTGGTTTGAATGAGTAGGCAAAGTTCTGGCAAAAACTTCAGAAACAAATAGATTGTTATTGCGAGGAAACAAATAAAAGTTTCATCTCTATAATCACTTGAGCTTAACCCGGCTCATAATCACGTAGTTAAAAGTATTCCAGGAAGCCGCAGAAAGCAATAAGTAATTCAGCTGAAGTGACAAATCCATTAGTAAAGAATTTCAAGAAGCTGAAACAAATAAGTGTATAAAGAAACTTTTATGTTTTGACATAATTTTAACACGCTTCTCCACTTATTCGCTTTTTGGGGAACGAAAACAAAAGCCTGCCTGAAACGTAATGACTGAAAGCGAAATGTGGCTAGGCAGTTCATGCAAATTTTAAAACTCACTTTTCTCTAGGGTATTACGACATGACGACGTCACATAAGGATAACGTCATTGCGCAAAAAAAAAAGAATAAAACCCCGATGTAATATTAAAGCAGATTTGCTTCCGTTATGTATTTATCTTATTCAGTGTAGGTATTTTTTTTTCGAGGCCCTTTATCAACAGAGCTCAAACCGACATGGCACAGGAATCCTTATGAGATCCTTCAGAAATATGTCACACGCAGATATCTCAGGAGATATCCTGAAGAGTGTGCTGACTTTCCTTCAACAACTACAGAAGGAAAACGCATATGAACCGCATAACAGTTTGCTAAAAAGGTACAGCTTCTACAAGGTGGCCCAAAATGATGTTCTAAAATTACAAACGTGTCCTAAATATACCATAACACGACACGAAAGTTCTCTCTAAGTATCAATGTAGAGTATATAGGCTCTGTTTGAAAATTTAATATTTGAAAGTGTCTCAAGTTTTATGTCTTCAAGTTTCAAATAAAACATAATCAATAGCATTAACTCTGAAAAAATAATGCTACATTAGTAACAGAGGATTGTGCCTAAAAGTAGCCATTACCAATCACACGTAATTATTAATAAATAACTATGTAATAAAAAAAAGTGGGACAAGTTAAAATTATTTAGTGTTTATAAAAAAATATGGACACACAATTAGTACTAATTTTTGTAAAACACCTTAATTATTATCTACAGCTTAATGCCCGACTCTGTACATTGTATTTTGTACCTTCTATGTATTTGGTGCATTGCGTTTTCTCGTACTTAACTGATGACATCGAGCCACAAAGTAAAGCCCACAATCCTTGGCAACAAACTGCCGACGGAAAGGCCAACAACAAACAAACACAACAGACAAACACCGGGTTCGTTACTCTATTAATTAATTACTGAAATGGAAAACATACGGACCGACAAAAGGTGAAAGAAATCAGCCGTTGTGTAGCATGGAGTTGAGTAGTATCTGTATTATCTTATCACACGATGTCTGCAAAAAATAACGAACAAATCAGAAAGAATTTGTGTGGCTAAACAGTGTGAACTGACTCGAATAAAAAGGTAACCATTGAGATTTATCGAGAATGTTTTACGAAGTAAATACTTCTAACGGAAATTTTGCAGATATATTTTCCTGTGTACATCAAATGTGATATTTAAACGCTACATCGAAACATGTATAAATTTTAACACACCAAATTAATTAGGTAATAACTAAGAAAGTGCAAGGAAATTTTAAAAAAAATTTTCCCTAGAATTAGAAACTATAAAATTCCTCAATGGGAAAGTATATCTTAAATTATCTGGCGCCTGAATCTTGCGAGGTACGTCTGTAATTTTCATTACGAATGTAAATGTATAGACACTAAAATGTGAAAAAAACTCCAGCTGTGTGTATAATAGAATTAATACTTCTTACCCTATTTTTAATCTTTAGGCAAGACTTATAGATGAAAAAATATGTATCAGTAGTATTCCAAAGAAAATATAATCAGATATAATTTTATTTGTCAGTAAATTAACTTCTCCGCTAGTGAGTTCCTCGAAGTAATTTACTCGATTTGGTACCTTCTCCGCGCCGCGAGTTTAATCAGCATTACTCATCTGAAGTGTCATCTAAAACATCTTCAACATATGCTTGTTTGGATATTTTTAACAAACGTATACATCAGGGAACAATGGTCGCTACATGGTTTGGTCTGTATAGCTACAGAAGTTCTAGCAGCTTTTCCGGAACATCGAACTTGAATGCTTCTGCGGAAAACAAAAATGTTTAAAATAGCAGAACAAAGAAAATGACAGCAGAAAATGAGTGTGAATGATATTCGTGATTTTTATGGTGAGTGACGAAAAAAACTATTAGATATTAAATTATCGACTTATTATTATTATTTAAAAACATTCACAAATATAGACATCCAAAAAAAAGTCATCAAAGTTGGCCGAGAAAAAAAGACGTATTTCTATTCTTAATCGAATTTATAACCTTATTTACTTGTCAAGACTGTCATATCATATGACAGCCATTGTTTATTTTACAAATTGTGACAGTCACTTGTCAAAAGTTTGACATAACCGAAAAGCTTAGACATGACCGCTATTTCCATCTCTCTCGTTCATAGCCAGAGTTGATGACTTTTTTTTTTTTGGATGGCTCTATACTTTTTGCCTTAGGTAATACTCACATTATCCGCAGTTACATAATAAAAAACCTACCTACACAGATAGCTGCCGGCACAAAAACATTATTTTCAATCGTCTCTTTTTATTGAAAGCCTGCAAAAATTGCAGTTTGGTTTTGTTACAAAAATAAGTAATGTTCAATATTATGGTAATACTGGGTAGCGTTGTGTGGCTTTTAGCGTACGGCGCACAAATAATGAGAGTAACAAAATTGGTTTAATTACAAATGTTTAGTGAAATTCGTGCAGATTAAAGCCGGGAGAGTAAAGCAGAAATCCATGCTAGAGCCACGTTTATCGGAAGTCAAAATTGTAACGGACGATTATTATCCTCCACATTCAAGTTAGTTTGAATATATTCGTACTGCTCTATGTCGCATGCGGGATATTTATTTCGGATAGTACTTAGCGTAATTACTAATGTCTGGCATTTTTTCTTTTCCTATTTTGCTACGGAGTTTCCGCAGCTTTTAGGTTGAGAAATTAGTTCTCAGCAAGTACATTAAAAATACTAAAACAAATTCAAAGAACATTAAATTAATCAGTATACACTTATTAATCAATTATATGATCTCCGAAGTTACGTATTTCCAATATTCCGATATTTATTTTATTTATTTGACGACTAAAAAAATGTCATGATTTATCGTTGTTAAAGGAGGTACCTACCTTAGAAAAATATAGCGATATTGTGGAAGTAGGGATAGTAAAGTTAGGAAGTAAGGAAGTGGGGAAGTAAACCCTCCAATTTACCAATAAAGATTAGTAAAAAAAATTGAGTGTTTGGATTTACATGTCACATTAAATTTGGCAACGTTTCTCGCTACAAATTATTTAAAAATTATTGCGTACTCACGCTGTTATAATCACGTTGTTCTGTGAACGTGAATAAATTGCCCACGTAAAATCTAATCAAGCTGAAGTCGAGAAACAGTTGTAAATTTTATTTTTAAGTCGACAATTGTACGGATCTAAAAATACAATTTGAACGATGTGTTTTATATTCAGTGCTTCACAACAGAATTCACTAAAAATTTGCATAAAAGCATTCTTGGCAAATACTTTGGTCATTATTAAAAGCTGTAACACAGAGAAGTTAATAGATAGATACTATGCCACATCAGAAAACGATATATGAGTGAAAATACAGACAATATATATTTTCTAACTGTACTGTCCATAAAAGTTAACCTGTCCATTAATTTACAAAACATCATATTTTAATCAACACACATTTATGGAAAGGGGAAAAACATGTTCTTCTGTAATGTTTCTTCGGCTTCCTCACACACAACTACCGCTATATTCGGTATGGAGTGTTATTAAAATTTCCAGGCTTATTTTATAGACCATAAGGATTAAAGTGACATATTTGTCAGTGTCCGCTTTATAAACAATGTCATCTGTTACGGCAAATAGTGCGTTCTGTGGGGTGGCAAAATGCGTTAAAGGGCACATTTTCTTATCTCCTCCGTTTACGTCGCCAGGGTTTCCAAATATTGCTGTTAAAAAGGAAAACGTTCCCTTCATGCGAGTTCACATTATTGGCATTGTGTTGGTGGCAATGGAGAAAGAAAATACCTATGTAATTTCACAGCATTTTCTTTAATGAAGGATATTGCATATGACATAGCCAAATTATTTTAGCTCACAATTTCTATATTGTTTTATATACATACATGACATGTGATTATTTAGTTATTTATGTTTATCTATTTAAACTATTATATACCTGCATACTCTTTTAACCTTCTTACAAATAATTTGGAATAAAAACAAAATAATGTGCATTGTTGAAGGACTGTTGTTCAGGATTAAAATTGAAAAGTTTTTTGTCTTAAACTTTGAAACCTACGATCGTTCGAGAGGTCTCCAAATTCATCTAAAATTAGCAATTTGATCCAAATTTCAGACTAATTTTCAATTTAAATTTTGATGGGATCTTTTTTGCAAATTCTGCAATATACCTATCTCAATTTCGTAGCTGGATAGTGTTGCAATTAAGTACTAATATCGCGCCATATTTCAGTAACGATGCACATAGTAAGATCGCAAAAATTCGTTATTATGAGGGTGCAGATTTTCTACTAGATAAAATGATGTCATTAAATGGTCTCCCTTGGGTCACCGTTTGGGGTGGATAATGTGGGACGAACCCCATCCGCCGCATAGCTTACGACGGTAATCTATAGAGTTTTTCGCATAATACCACGTAATTCCACGTTCACCCAGATATTTTCTTAATTTATCTTCTATCACCCTTGAAACTGTTTCATACAAGTAGATCGGGTCATTCTGATGAATACGTATATAATTATTTTAGTCAGGTATTTGCTAAATTCTACACTTCATTTTCATTGATTTTTCATTATTTATTTTCATTATTACTTCATATTTGTACTCATCCATTATGAAGCATGATAAATTGTTGATGGTGACGATAATTAGTATAAAACGACACACTATGGAAGACGATGTTATTTGTCGGAAAATATAATAAACATAACTAAACAAGAAATGTTGATTAAAAGATTGGTTTCCTGTTTGCAGGTATAATATAAAATCAATAGTATTTTAATAATATTATACATATCTGTGTAATCTAAAATTTATGGCTGCGACTATTAAAATCGGAAAGTATGTATTTTCAGTGAATCGGTGTCGTTCGGCAGAGGCGTTCTGAATGGCTCATAATTACACAGGACGAGTGTCGGTTCCCCCCGAGGGTAAGTAACGCAAAGAGAGCCCATTGTAAAGTACTGGGTGAGCACGTGGACACGGACGCGACGCGATTCTCTGAGGGCCCATAAATCAATACGGATCAATGCCTTATTATCGCGGTCGGCGTGGCACACTGGCCCACTGACTGTGATGTGATCATAGGGGGGTCCACGGGGTTGAAACTAGGGACCCGGCGATCCACCCTCCGAAAACTGGCGATTCATCATCGTATGTGCGTAAAATCCTTGCGTAAAACTAACAATGGAGAACACTAAAGCCAAACCCGTAGTCTATGGGATATATTATGTGGCTCTACAATTTTAAATTGAAGTTTTATAGACATATATGAAATTAATTTAAAATGGTGTGTGTAGCAGACTAGCTACACAATATTTTTGATACATAAGTTAAACAGGCAAAAATATTTTTAATCAAACAGTTCAATCAAAACTTGTATTTTATTTATTTTCAAAAATATACGTTTCTAAATATGCAGTAAAGTACATTTTCAGTAAGTTTTAAATATGAACTAAAATATGAAACAAGGGAAACCAGAAACAATAATATGAAAATACTGTACCTAAATAAATACAATCATATGAAAAAAGATCATGAAGAATATTTATTTAAACTCATTATTTTTTAAGACACAAACACCGTTAATTAAAAATTTTCTATTATCGTAGTATCGTACAATTATGTACACTGTGTCCATTTTATTTTGTTCCACATTTAAATGCTTGTAGAAATGTTATTTTTTGAGCTAGAAAATTGAGCGATAAAAATAAAAGGCGCATTTGATATGAATACAAATGAATTTCTATTCAAGTACCTAAAAAAACGCAAGGTGTTTTATTAGAAAAAAAATTAAGTCATGTCAATAAAAATAACATTTCTACAGCCATTTATTAGTGAGACAGAATAAAATAAACAGTTTACACATAATAGGATTACGACTAGGATACTTACTGAATCGCGCTAATTCGTTTTAATTTTGAGTAAACTTTCGAATGAAGAAGACGAATGCTTAAACGTATAATTTTAACTAAATGCCAAACGTTGGCGAGCCGTTTCGAATCGGGCACCGAAACGCCGCGCCATTGTGGATCCTGCTTCCTTGTAACGAACAGTCATTGTTAGTGGCACAGCGCCTGCCTTCGAGAATGAAAAGACGACGAAGTCGAATTGCCGAGAGAGGAGAGACAGCCGGCCGTAAAATCAGCATACGCATTGCAACTCTAATGAAAAACTGCACATCATTTCACCGCCTCCTTAGATTACGACGACAGGTCCATTGTTCGGCTCTAGGAAACGTAAAGCTTTTTTCATTCACGGCTGCCTCGCCGGGGAGACGGATTGTTCTTTATTTGAGGAAGTTTGCTCGAGGGACGACCGGTAATCATCCATCGACGTTTCTCTTTTTTTGTTTTTGATACGTCTCTAATGCATACTAACGATTTTCAAGCACTTTCATCTGAAAATTGAAACTGATTTTATCTTCAATATGATTTTTTTCTTTCAACATTTTTTTACTGCGACTTCTGTGAACTTTTGAATGATACCTACCCATAGTTATCTACCCATAGTTTTCCTTTTAGAAGTCGACAGAACATTGCATTATTTTGTTTATACAGGGTGAGTCAGAAAGAATGGGACAAAACTAAACTGGAGATACTAGACACCAAAATATTATGATTGAGCTCAACATGACTTATACCAATGTCGCCGGTTTAAGAGATACAGCGTGTTCAAAGTTTAAATTTTATTCTGAAATTTCTCAATAATTGAGAAAGTTTTGATAGTATAAATCTGAAAATGGGTAGTTTCATGTGAGAATTACGAATTTTAAGCTTATTTTGACGTTGCTCCTAAAAGGCGCTAGTTTCACCGTATTATTTAGGTAAATTAAAACATATTTTTTTATCTGTTGAGTCATGCGTCAAACAAGAGCGAGCATCTAAAAGAACGCTCAATTCTACAGAGAAAAGGTACTCTTGTCAAGGTCGTCTAAATCTATCGGTTTTTAAGTTATTTGCATTTAAAAGGTTCAATGTATTTTGTTGATTTTTTTTTCAGGCGCTGATATTGCTATATTTTTTCTACGTAGTGTCAACATTTGTCACATTTACATATCATTACATTATTTTGATTGAGCTCAACATGCTTTATACCAATGTCGCTGGTTTAAGAGATACAGCGTGTTCAAAGTTTAAATCAACAAAAATACATTGAACCTTTTAAATGCAAATAACTTAAAAACCGATAGATTTAGACGACCTAAACAAGAGTATATTTTCTCTGTGGAATTGAGCGTTCTTTTAGATTCTCGACTTGTGTTACGCATGGCTCAGCAGATAAAAAAAATGTTTTAATTTATCTAAATAATACGGTGAAACTAGCGCCCTCTAGGAGCAACGTCAAATAAGCTTAAAAGTCGTAATTCTCACACCAAAAAACATAGAGCTACCAAGTTTCAGATTTATACTAACACAACTTTCTCAATTACTGAGAAATTTCAGAATAAGATTTAAACTATGAACACGCTGTATCTTTTAAACCAGCGACTTTAGTATAAGGCATGTTGAGCGCAATCATAATATGTTGGTGTCTAGTATATCCAGATTAGCCTTGTCCCATTCTTCTGACTCTTAGATGCCAGAAACTTAATCGAAACATATTTTACATTAAACACATTCTTAAAATTCCGGTGAGGATTAGAAAACAATAAAGCTATTAGTTTCAATAGAACACCAATCAGCTACGACATACATAACACGACTTGGACTTCCGCTTCCTATATGTTTTCCAAATACTTCAATATCAAACCAATTTAAAAAATAAAATTTACTGAAAATATACATTTTACGAAGTTTTATGGGGATCTTTAAAGTATCAAAAAATTCAAATTGCCTCAATACTCTAACTTTCAAACTTCATATTTAATCCCTTACAAGATGGGTTCTAACTAATTTTAATCGAAAATCCCGAGCCGAAGTTATTAAAATAGGCCGATAATTTATCCGATCGATTAAGCAATATCGACCTTCGTCGAGTGTAACTCCCGGTTTAATCTCGCCCAGGCTAGAGCCGAAATCGAGCTTAGATCTTGCCTGTTCGCCGTAGTATTTTGCATATACTCGTATGCTCACACTCGAGAGAGAAGCCAGAGAATACACTCGAGCTCGCGAAAGGAGAGGCACGTACACAATGTCGGGAGCTGGGGCTCGTATGCGCGTCTGAAGAGACACTTAAGATCTCAACTTCTTGGCGCTAATGAGGTATTACCTGCCGGAATGGCGTATTGTTTGATACTTTCCACGCACGTGATAATGCTTCTTGCTACAAAAAAATCTTTAATGAACGCACATACATACAAGTCAATTAAGTATTTTAGAGTTTGTTAACATCGATGTTCTCAATACATTTTCTGAAACAAGTCCATTCAAAAGATGATCATTATTAAGGGATAACACCACTGTAACAGCCTAAAAAAAATGTTTTTTTGACGATTTTTTTTTCGGATTGAAGGAAAGGTAATAAGAAAAAACGCTTTAAGGGTGATTAACGTATTGGTCATTTATTGAAGTACAAAAAAATTGTCCATAATAATTTTTTCGTCCATAAATATTACAAAATGGCGGCGCTATTCAAAAGTTATTCTCCGCAGACACGTTGTCGTCGAGGCGCTTCGCGGCACACAGCAGAACTGGTGCAAATGTTGATTCGAAACAAAAAAAAACATCTTAATCTACATGTGTATAGCTAGTGAAACACGTACGGAATTTTAAACATATTAATTTTTGTGTAATTGGCGTGTTTTTTAAGAAAAAATCAATTTTTTTTAAACAATTTTTAAAAATTGTTTAATTTCACTAATCGAAATATTCTTATGTGTTTCACTTCAAAATGTTTTAAATATGTTAAAATTTCAAACGAAAATATCGAAAATTGTTGGAGTTATGCTGCGTACCGTTTTGAAAAATCGTGTTTCGAAAATAACGCATTTAAAGTGTTAAAGTGAGTTGTCGACATTAAAAATGAGAAATTCGACTGTTTTTCGAAAAATTTTTACCGTTAACCTGCGATCCCGGGACCATAAAGCTGCCCTTCCACGTTCAAATAGTTCTCCTCGTCTCTGAATGCTGGAGCGTGCCTCTTTTGCCGCATCGATCAAAGAATGCTCGACGTTTTTGATGCGCGTAGCATCGGCTACCAAGTAAAAATTGTATGACTGCATACCGATATCCATCTCCAGAATTTTCAGGATTTGTAAAATGCTCTTCATACCAATCTTCATCCCTTCATTCTTCCACCATCACTCTTCATTCTCTTCAGGCCTACACTAACAGGGGCCCAGCCCGGGCCCCCCCCCCACCCCCCCCAAAGGGTTAAAAAAAACCAAAATACTTTCAGCGGAATGCGGTTTTCTTGTTTAGTGACCTTTTTTTTGGGTTTAATTGCGTAAACATAGTTTCTAACGACATCTAGTACAGTGTATTACAGAAGTTAGAAATCAGTAGGTAAGACGTTCCGTAGTACCTTTCGAACAGGTAAGTCGTCGCAGGTATGGGTCACATTAGAGGCGTTCGACATGCTTTGGGAAAAGCGCGAAATTTCAAACAAAAACATTGTTTTCATGTATAAAACTTTTCGCCTTATATTTTACAAGATTCAAAGTATGTTTTAAGCCAAAAAACAAAAAATCGATTTTTTGAAAATTCTACAGTGGTGTTACCCCTTTTAACCTGATTTCAATTTCACATTTTAACTTAGCTACCCGTAAGAGAAACTCTGCTAACACCTATGCATGTACTATTCCACTAGTTTTCTGTTCCACCCGGCTAAAAATTCTTTAAAACGTATCGAAGCCGACACCGTCGTGCAAAGACCGGCGAAAATGACAAGTGCAGGTCCCGGCGTTGTATTCGAATTACCTCGAGGAGGTGGGGCGAAAGGGTAGACCCAACAAAGGGCGTAGTGGCCTGTGGCGGCGGCGGCGGCGGCGGTCATCCGGCGTTATTTACAAAACAAGCAGCGGTCCCGCCCGGGGGTGAAAGCTGCCCCGTTTCCGCGCGGATATCACCTACACCTCATACGTGACAAGTGATCTAACGCGGGCGGCTGTGCGTGCCGACCCCGGCCAGTCGACGCCGGCGTCCACACGCGGCGTCCCTCCACCTCCCTTAATACCCCACGCAGCGCGACGTCTCCATTATTAAATTATCACTCTATTAAGTTAGCGGTCTGACTTTTTCCGTTGTATCGTCGGCTATATTAAATTCATTTTTTTATCCCCTCAGTGTACTAGCCGGTACTAATTACTTTTTGTTGACTGCGACTGAGGAATTTCATTCGTCTAAAGTTGCGAATCATTTTTAACACGTACCTTCACAGAGTTTTTAGAAGTAAAATGTTTTGTAACATGTCGTTTTATAAAACATTCATTAACAGCGTATGCCATATTTCGTATTCATGGCTTATAAAAGGCTTCAAAAAAGTATCCTTGTATAAGTCCTTGAGCATTCATTAGAATATACGCTAATTTATAATAATTTATAATAATAATAGAATCTGTATTTTTGAGAGACGGTGCTGAAGTTTACTTGATTTAGTGTGTAAAGAGCAAAGGGCCATAAGACATATTTTGGCGAGACAGCAAGTTGTAACTAATTTTTTTGTGGCCGCTAGGGGCGTGAATGTTTTTGTTACTTTTTGTTAAAATTTCGCTAAAAATGGGTTTCAACCGATGAATTGGGACGAAAATCATCGAAAAAAAGTATATTATGCCCCATCTTCTTGCAAATCATTATTACTATTAATTTCGATTTGTAATTGACATTTTAATTTTTTATAAAAAATTGTACTCGTCGATTTCCATGATATTCTAGGGTTAGTGGCAGGTCATCATGGGTCATCGAAGAAAAATACCATTTTGAAAATCGGAGTCACAATGTTACAAATTTTCCCTTATTTGAAGGTATTCGAGAATTAATTCACAGTAAAAAATTGAATCACTGAACTTTTTCCAAAATGTCTTAATGCTAATTGTTGACATATTTTTAGTCATTATTTTTTTTACTGTTTTTTGAATCCCTATACATACAGTGCGTCCATAAAGTGACCATAAACATATTAGTAAATAACAATATATGAAAAACAGGATGATTTTTCACATACAATTAAAACAGGGTTCCACTTAGTAAACCCACCACCATTTTTTAAATGGAACATAATTTTTCAATTTTGGATACCGGGACTGAGTCCAAAAATATCACAATCTTCTATATTACAGGACAACATACAAAAATACAAAAATAAAACCACTAAAAAAATAAATTAACTATGGATACAAAAATACAACTACTTTAATAAACACCGAAAGAAAGGGGCTTTTTTTGTCATTTGTTTTTGATGCACATTTTTGCCATATTAAAAACGCTATTAGAGTTCACTTTTGTATTTTAACCTAATATCTTTAAAAACTAAACAAATTAAACGAAACCTTTAAAAGGGATAGGATGAAATTAAAAGACAGAAGACTAAAAAGGTGATTATTCAAAAACCCAAACCTGTTTCACAATTAAAAAGGAAAAAAGAGAAAGAAGAGGAAAAAGGAACCTAAAATAATAAAATTTCAAAACTAATTTTGTATAGAAAATCCACAGAGGATGAACTAAAATTTTTAAAAAGGTAAAATACATCCAATCTAAACTTACAAAATAATAGTAAGATGACACAATAATCAAAAAGTTAAATTTATTTTAGAGTTTTTTTTGAAGGGATTAGGAAACTATTTAGAAAATAAAAAATACAAAATGAGGAAACTAAAAAGGAGTGATACAATATAATTTCGTTTTGAAAATAAAGATTAGAAAAACTAGGGAAAAAAAAAAAAAAAACAAATTTTTTTTATTAAATTTTATTTTTATTTTTTTTTTGGACGGTTATTGTTTTAATATTAACAGTTATGTATCTCTCACACGTATTATCCCATTTCTAACAATTAAAAATAAAATGTGAGTCGTTTTACATAGAATTAAATTATACGTGGTATACACAGATATGTTTTAATGGGCAGGCAGTAAATGAGGAGAAGACGTTCCGGCGACGGCGGCGGCGGCGGCGGAGTGCTTAACATCGACGAGCGTATTTTTGATAGCGGGCGTTAATAAAAGCCGACGCCAATGCATTTAGGTTGTGAGCAACGAATTAGTAACCGAGAGCTTAAACTCCAGTCGTACGGAACCCTGCGAGACACACAATAAAATAGGTTTACTGCAAAACATAAAATTTAATTAAGCCCTCAAATAAAGGGAACATAATTGAGCGTAGTTTCCGCCCGGTTTACGAGGAAAAAATAAAATCCTAGTTGACCAATTAGAGGTAGATAAGGATCGCATAACTCTTGTATTTTAAATGACCATGACCCTAGGGCGCATTTGTTACTGCAGGGGGACGTCTAATACGTTTATATTTACATACAGACTACGTGCAGACTTCGCGAAATCCTCAATCACTTCGTCTGCAAAATTCAAAAGTTATTCAAAAGGAAATTGCTTTAGTGTACACCAACATTTCTCGTAAATTTTATTAATTCACTACTATTAAATAGTCTAGCGCTGTCTATGAGTTTCCTTAGCTGTCTCATCGATTTTCTTAACGGGTTACCTCCCATCGAACACGCTTATGAATTAATAGATTCAGTGGTCAATACGCTTTTTCCGGCATTGTGAGAACCGATCGAATGTAATCAACGCCGATTTCGATAAGCCCACTGTTGATTCATCAGACGAAAACTAAATTAACCGTTACTGACAATAAGTTTATTCAACAGTTATTACGTGACCAATCTGGAATAAGGAACTCCACATTTATTGAACTAATGTACAATAAATAATGAAGGTTTGCCCTCTATTCTTAAATATCGTGTACTCACACATCTGAAGAAGCCACTGTTTTAACGATACACTTTTTTACTTGTGTATTAAGATAAAACAGTGAAAGCCTACAAAATTATTTTTACAACAGCTATGATTTTCACCACGTAAAGTTCGAAGTTCGAATCCGTCAATTTTGAATTACATCATCGATGCATCAATAAATTAATCAGTACATAACTGAAATAAAATATTAGTATAAAGTATGACCTTATGTTTTTTCGAGATATCCGAATATATCTTATCAGTCTGTATCTACTATATTGAGTAAAATGGTGAAATTAAATTTAGAAGAATATTTAAAAAGCGAGTACTATTCCTGAAGCAATTGTCTTAATTCATTATGTAGATATATTTGAATAACTGCGATCATTTCATCTGGATAAATTCGTATTGCAGCATTTCATAATTTCGACGCTTACGAATCTGACAACCGCACTGCATATTTCGTAGCGTCCGTACACCTACACTGTCCGGAGAGAAAATTATATTATTTACATTCTCGTTGTGCCGGAGTCCAGAAGTAAGCCCCGAAATCCGCTGCGATTCGAATTTCTGGTCTGGAAAGCGCAAACAATCGGACAATTTCGATAATAATTTATCAGCAAAACGCGGGGCGGTATTAATTCGGCATTAGCGGCGGCAGCGGCGGCGGCGGCAGCCGGCAGCTCCGATATTATAATTCCGCCATTGTTACATTGTCGGCGGCGGTAATCTGCGCCGTGCACTTGCGTGAGCTGTGCGAAATTTACGATTCCCAGTAATGACTTAATTTCTTGCTGTGATTGTGCCGAATCGCAGACGGTAAAAATCGCCACCTTTTACGGCCCGTGCAATTTTATTTATTCGCTTTATTAGCGTCATACTCCGTATGATGTATGGGAAGCACATTTAAAGGTTAGTGAACCTGTTGCATTCTTGTTAATAATGAACTGTTAAAAAAAAACTCATCAAAGCTAGTCACGAACGAAAAAGATGTACGTAGCAGTCACGTCGAGGCGAAACAAGCTTTCAAATGACAAAATTTTCAAAGCGAATATTTTAATAGATATTTTTATTAATAAATAAAAAATTGTAGTGTGGACACTGTAACTAGAAGAAGGATTAATAATCCGATATTTTTAAGGAACGTACAGAAAGGCACCGTTTACGAATTCCAACACTTAAATAGAGTCACATCTAACACTATCGAAATATTTCACTATGACAAATTGTGAACAAGTATGAAGTATAATTGTATAGTGAGTTTAGCAATTTTAGAAAATATATCTGACAACCTTGCTTTTTTATGACTTCACATTCACATTAGAAATAGTATAACAATTTATCAGTCTAGCATATCGTTAACTGTCGAGGTAACGAGCGTAATCCGGCAGCACATAACACGAAACTTAAATTTTACTCGTGTGTACAATCTAACAGTGAGTGCCCTAAAAGTGGGGAGCTCTGGGAGACATAATGAGCAAAATTAATTAACGAAATAGGTAGTTCTAAAGGCTACATGGAGTACGTACCCTTTCTCACCCCCCTAGATAAATCAAGCTTTTCATTGCCACATGTATTATAGTGTGTAGGAGCTCACTATTAAAGTTTAATAAAACCGTTTTGGCTGTCTGTTAAGTTAATTAGTAATAGAGTGGTTTTATTAAAAATTTAACATGGATCCATTCGCATACACAAAAGCATGCATCAAAGCGTTAGAATTGTTTAATATTTTGAAGAGGAGATATGAAATTTAAAAAAATATATTTGCCATTGTTAACTAACATGCCCGTTCAAGAATAAGCTATCCTTTCTATGAAAGTGACAACTTATTTTCTTATATTTTCGTCTTTGGATAAGAGGCACATCTTAATTAAAAACTTATACGTAAGTATCACCGAAACTTCCCCTAATAATCAGTTTTAAATCTAATAAAGCCAACTTTATAAATGCAATTAAGTTGGGCGTTCAAGACAAGTTAAGACCCAGAATGTCTTGCCGGTATCCACTAAACGCGTATTATATTCTCGACCATGCTCATAAATAACGGTTCAGTTGGCCGCAAGAAGTTCTTGCGAACTACTTGGTCCGGCCGTAGCCGGGACAGCATCCGATGCCGCCACCTCAATTTATCGTAACAAGTGCCCCCAACAAATGTTGCAGCTCCACAAAATCCAGATTTACGACCCCGGATTCTGTCTATACAATATTAGTTCGGCCGTACCCGCGGTAGCATAAAAACGATAGGTATTAATTGTCGTTGTGTAAGCTACTTTAGTTAGTTACATGGTTGCAAGAAGTCCCTGAGTTTTCGTCCCTCTTTTCATGCTACTATATAAAAAAGATCGGGTAAAATCTTGAACCCGATTTTGAAGTTATGTATTTTTAACATGGAAGTGTAAAACCAGCAATATTCGAAATCGATGTCTCCTGAGAATTGCTAGAAAAAAATATTTCATTTTGTGGTTTTTACTTTTACCAAGGCCTACATCAATAAAATCATGGAATCAGTCCCCATCGCTAGAACCGAGGACTACGTAGGACTACCGCTTCATCCTTTGAGTGCGCTACTGTTTTCAGAAATTGGATCCAAACCAAACCAAGTAAATTTCCCATTAGTGAAAGTTTACAGAACTCAAGTCATTACAATTATTTTATTCACAACATAAATCTGCGATGTGTAACTAACTGATGTATGTATTTTTTTATTTTAACCTATTTTAGTTTTTCTGCGTTTTCCACGTTTTCCTTTTATTAAAATGTTTCTGGCATTTTTTCAGATCGCGAATATCATTGACTGCCGGCATGTACGAATATTTTTCCAACCTCTGCCCATAATTTCTTCCCCTTTCAGAAGAGGGTGGTGGTAGGTACCTCCTACGTGCGCCCTGTATCGATTCTGCCCACATCAGCTGATACGGCACATTCGGGGAAACATGTTTGTCCAAGTATTTATGCAGATAAAGGATTGATGGATGAGGATAAATCGATATGTCCCGTCACTCATGGGAGCAAATCAATCCTTTGAGAATTATGTGTACGGCTTATCGTGTATAATGTACGCTGAGCGCCGCGCGAGATGGATGTGTGTACTTCATTTTGGAATTTTAATTTTTTTAGAATTTATTCGACGGGATCGATACTCCAATTCGCTTGTTTATTACATCCCCATTTTACGTATGTATTTTTAGGCACAGCCCAAAGTAAAACCCATCGACTGTTTTCAGTGAGAAAATCGCTTTAATGTCCCTTCAAGCACTTACAAGTAGTATATGAAGGGTACAGGTCCATAAAGAGCTATGTGACAAAATGTTTATTTCGAGAAAAACAGATTTTAAACTTTAAAACCAGTTAGTGACAATATTATTTGGTTATTATGAATTCTATTGTTTAGATGAGCTAGTTTGGTATTTAATGAGACACACGCATTATGAATTTAACTTTTATTCCATAACACAAATACAAAATGAGCAATGATTTCGTCAAACTATGAAACATTATTGACCTAAAGGGGTCAAGCCCCAAAAACAAAGAGGAAAAACTGAAAAATAACTAAAAGTTATTAACACAAAACTTCTTTGTTGAACGCAGAACACAAAACGTTGATAACTTCTAACACTTTGGAAGGTTATCAAAATATTTTTGGCTTCGTCTCCACAGAATCGTTTTAAATCTTGCAGGGATTTACATTTTTTTGCTGTGATTGGTATCAAACCTGAAAATAATTTTGTTGATTAGCTACAGTATTATAGCAATCTATAATATCTATATATCTATATTTTTCATAACATCCCTCATTCTGCCATGTTTTTTTCTCTTTTTTGATTCGATCTGACTAGGTAGCACTTCAGCCTCATTTCCGCTACTATCGTTTTCATTTTTAATTGCTCTTTACTTTATATTGTATATCACATGAAAATACTTGCTTCATCGACTAACCTAACTTTACTGCTCGTATTAGATCACAATAGGTATCAGCTGTTTATATAGACTTTACCCTTTTTGGACCTGACTGACTGTGACTTGCCCCCTATTGGCGGTGTATGCATAAATAAAAATTTAAATCTTACTGGCACTAGACGCTTTTTGGACGTTTGCGAGCCATAGTCAAGTTCGGTGTTAAAATTACTGTAAGATGGCGCTAATACACCAGTTTGTGTAAAATTGCGACTTGCCCCCTTTTGGCCCTGTACCCTTCATATGCAAATAATTTTTGATCGATCCTTAAAATATGTTACTGATTCTTGTGGTGTAACTGATTTTTCCAAAAATCTATTCGATTAGCTGAATGTCATTTGCCTCTAAGCTTAGAAATTAAGGAAGTAATATCTTTTTTAAGGTCATTCGGTACCTATACAATATTTTGACCCACTTCTCAAGGAAAGATAATTATCAATTTTTAGTAGCGGATTCTCATCCAAATTATCTTTCATTAAGTTAAATACTTATTTTCTTGCGACGGAAATATCGTGTGAACTACTAGTATCTACAAAAAATCATTGCAATCTGTGAATAATAATAATCATTAATATCAAATGAGTAAATCTTGAAAAAAAAATTTTTTTGAAAACAAAATAATTTTTTTATTTTGTTTACGACTACACAATGCGTATGGCTTCAGAGAAGGCGAGTTTTCGAATGCTTCACCGGAGTTTATACAAGCAATAAAAGACTAATAGTAGTGAATACATAAACTACAAGGGTCACTATTGTCAACTCAATAATAAAAAATCCAAAGCTATAAACTTTTTTTGGGGGGTTTTGGCCAGGTTTTTGGGAATTGGCCCCACTGTGCGTCTGTAGCGTATTTTAAATTCCATGTTGGGCAATCACAGCTTATTATACGAGTAAATTTCGCCATATTTCGAGTAAGTATATTATTTTATATATTCGATGCAAAATATTTCAAAATCTGTGGAAGAAAGTACGACGTATTATGACATGCATATGTTAATTTAAGTTAATAAGTAAAAAATATAGGGTGTTCCATTAAAAACAATAATAATTTCATTAAACAACTGGTACATTTTTCTTTCAATTGTTTCAAATTCAGAAAAATCAGTTACTTATTTTTGTAAACAAAAATCGTAGCTCTAAAAATAACGGAGAGAAGATGGGCGGGAATTCTCACAAATCCACAAAGAAGTAAGCTTTCTGTGATGAAAATATGGAAGTCGTATTAAAGTGCGTAGCAATAATTGCCATTTGCTAGAAATACAGCTTGCCTTGTGACAAACACGACAAAGAGGCGTCTTCACAATTCGAAACACTATCTGGATAAACAATTCAGAGACAAGCCATAGACAATTGTTACGACACACGTCATTCGTCTTTAGGTCTTGGCACCCTTCGTTTTTGCATACGAATTTGTCGCGTCTTCCAACGGCCGGAATGAGTAGTAATAGAAAATTAATTGTAGAAGGAGGGGCGGTGCCAAGGGAGGAGGGGTGGCGATTTTCATTCCATTTCGCACCCGATGAAGCGGCAGTCACACATGTGCGCCTCAAGTATTATACGAGAGGGTTTTTAATGAGTTCATGGGTGAGTCACTCGTACTCCTTTATATTTCAATTTAAATAGCATATAGGATTTTAATTTCGGTCCTACGTCGAGCCGCCGCGCCGGTAAAATCGAAATTTGCCTAGCCTTAACTGGGTTTCCTGTCATTTTCGAGCACGCGTTTGCGTCGGATGGAGTGTTTTATTAGCTCTTAAACTCGCGTGTACTAAAAAATTCCGATGGAATCGAGGATTTAATTTACCCCTACAATACCCTTTTAACAAATGCGCGACCATTCAGGGCTTAAATTATTAATAAAAATACTGCATGCGGTCTCTAATTCTGATAGCTAACTGAGCATTTCATTGCAGTGTTTGCGTACGTATAAAAACTGCGCATAAAAAATGGTTTACTTAGAAATCAGTACTCAAATTATTCCATCGATGAACGATCTGACAGACAATATAATAGTATATTTCGTTAAAATTCCAGATATTAGACTCTATTTTTACATTCCTGTTTAGCACTTACCCTCTAAATTTGTAATATTTGCATTATGTATGTATATTTTGTTTATTATTAATATTTGTTCTTTTATTATGTACAGTTTTTAAACTCCAATTTTATAAAGCCCCGTGGACGTCTCGTTAGTTTCTCGTCTACGTAAACGTCATAGATCAAATCTGTTTACTATTCAAAGGAGTAAGTCCGTGGAGATTCTCAATGCGTCGTTTATTTTTCGTTTTCCGGGACTTTGCGTACTCGTAAACTCAGAATCCAGACCAATTATTCATAACTAGCAATCAATAACCGTTCCATACCCCAGTAAGGCCCCTTCGCCGTGCATAGATATTCGAATGATGCGTGATTTTATATTACTGAATTACAACCTGTTCCTTTGCCTTTGAGGACAAAGAGCGAAGTAAACCGACAAAATGTGGGATTATGTAAATAATTACAAAACTGAACAGTTCCATTTGTCTTTAAACATACATTTAATTATTCAAACAGAGATTATGTGAGATAATAAAATACTATATAGTGGCATATACAGTAAATGCGCGCCTAAAGTATGGAATAAATTCAGTAAAATGGGAAACAAAACATTTTTTGGAAAAAATCCTCGAACAGGTCGATTTTGTTTAATAAAAACATTTTTGAGGGAACGTCTATTTTCAGATGTCATTTGTTTTTGAGTAATGACGTCATCAACTTATTTTTCAAATGGCAATCCCCCATTTTTTTAATTTAATTTGAGAGACCCTTTCATTGTCGATTTAACGGTATAAAAATATTGCCACCTTACATAACAAAATTGTTGAGTAAATGACAATTGTACAAAATGGAAAATATATTTTTCACCATAAATAAACGAAAATTTCTGAAAAAACTGCACACAAATAAAACAGCAAAAAGTATGTTGCTAAGGAAAAAAGTTATCAGAATAATTTTTTTGACGTATCCATGGTTTTTACTGTCAGTTAATCAGAAGATTTGTGTAATTTGAAGAATTATGCGAAAAGTTAATGTAACGTGTTAGTATTTATAAAAATTCCAATTTTAATATGGCACATTTAACTGTGACACAATGAGTTGAAATTTTGATTTTCATCGGATGTGGAAATAAGACCAGAACGCAGCAGGAGGTATGCAATTTATTTAGTGAAAATATCCAGATAACCCTATCACCCAATCCACAGTTAGTAAGATTAAGTCCAAATTTAGAAAAACTGGTGATGTTAAAGATCTACCAAACTTAAGACATCCAAAAATTACCCAAGATAAAAAGATTGACATTGTGTTAAGTATGGAAGAGAAGCCTCAGAGTACCTTCTATACGAGTTGCCTCAGAAAATGAAGTTAGTTAGACGACAGTTCTACGTATCCTGAGGAAATAAAACTATCATCCCTACAAATTTCAGCTTGTGCAAGAACTCAACGAAGACGACCCCGACCGGCGACTGCAATTCTGTGAAACTATGATGAATCTTTGTCAAACAAATCCAAATTTACACCAGCAAATACTTTTTTCCGATGAAGCCACGTTTTGTCTAAACGGCACAGTGAACCGTCAAAATTGCAGGTATTGGAGTCGGACGAATCCTCTTTGGATCATCGAAGCATATACTCAACATCCGCAGAAATTAAATGTGTGGGCCGGAATAGTCGCAAACAGAATAATGGGGCCTTTTTTCTGTAAAGAAATGTATAATGTAAAAATGTAAAATGATCTAGTTCCAGTGCTTGCAGTAATTTTTCCAAACGAGAATGATCCTGACATTCCAGATAACACACTCTGGTTTCAGCAAGACGGAGCACCCCCGCATTATGCGCGCTCAGTTCGTGAATATTTAGACGTCATCTTTCCTCAGAGGTGGATTGGCAGACGAGGACCGATAGAATGGCCCGCGAGATCCCCAGATCTTACACCAGTTGATTATTTTTATGGGGTTATTTAAAATCAAAAGTTTACTGCAGAAGACCACACAATTTAGCCGAACTACGAGATCGCATTAGAGATGAAATGGGATACATTACCCCAGAGGTCATTCAGAATGTACAAGAAGAATTTGTACACAGGTTTGCATATTGCCAAGAAGTTGGTGGACGGCATTTCGAACACTTAATTGAAAATTGTATTTGCTTATTAAAGATATTTTCGTTTATTTATTGTGAAAAATATATTTTCCATTTTGTAACATTCAATTGTCATTTCCTCAAAAATTTTGTCATGTAAGGTGGCAACATCTTTACACCGTTAAATCGACAATGAAAGGGTCTCTCAAATTAAATTAAAAAAATGGGGGTTGCCATTTGAAAAATAAGTTGATGACGTCATTACTCAAAAACAAATGACATCTGAAAATAGACGTTCTCTCAAAAATGTGTTTTTATTAAACAAAATCGACCTGTTCGAGGATTTTTTTCCAAAATTTTTTTTTTGTTCACATTTACTGAATTTATTCCATACTTTAGGCGCGCACCGTATTTTTACTTTTTGTCTTTTATAAAGTATTACTTAAATACCTACATATATAAATAATTTTCATTTTAAAAAATGAAAGGGCCTCTGGATAATTTCTTTAATTTAACTATATTAAAATAAATCTTATTATAATGTTTTTTAATTAAAAAGTTTAATTGTCAAACGTGTGAGCGATGACTCGGTGATTAATTTGAATATGGCTCAGCAAATTGAGGACATTCGCCAATGCCTGCTTCCAATAATAATGCGCGATCCATCTTAAGACGATGACTTTATTAAATAACACCCGCAGGCCATCAATCCCGCTCGCTCCTGTTCATAAATTTGTCATGCCCGAGTTTCGAAGAATCGCCCGAATTAACGTTAACACATACAGGGGCATGTCCGATGCATTAAAACATATGACGCGCGCGTTCGGCGCGATTTTAAAATAAATGAGCCAGAATGTGCGGGCGCACAATGGAGTAATCAACAAAGTAGAATGGACACGTCAGTGTCCGCCAAAACTACCCCTTCGGCGGCCGCAGCATCAGCTGTCACGTCACGGTGACCGATCGCCGGGAGTGAGACGAATAATTCGGAATATTACGGGGTTGTGATAAAGTGCGCGGCGGTGACCGCTTGATAATTAGAGGATATAAATGACCGTAATCAGAAACGTCGACTGTTAAGATGAGTGCCCAGTGGCGGCCAACTCATTAGGGAGGGAATTTTCAGAGTCAACTGGAACAGCTAGCGAGTCCTCAATATTCTAACGTTTCCTATTTAAATGCATGCATAAAACTACGCCATATTTCACTGACCCTACTGATACTAAGTCCACTGGACTTGACGGAGATACGTCGTAAATAGGCCCCAACCTGGTGGGAGGTATGACCAAATACCACTGTAGTTTACAACACAGAAGGGTAAATACAGTAAATTTGAGAAAGGACAAAAAATGACCAATAAAAAATATTGCACCTGCCCAAGCTTTCCATACCTGTATATAACCTATACCGATTATAAGTAGAACTAATAATTGTGCATGTAGATTTTAGAGAACTGCAATAAAAATATCAACATTATTGACCTGCTTGAACTTGAAAAGCAAATAGATGGTTCATGAAGAATTACGTCCAACGATTTACAAGAGATAGACGTGGATGCGGTGACTACTCATTCAAGATGGTGTTCATTATAATTTATGATTGAAGTCACGAGAAAGTTTGCTTAAGAACGCGGTTTTTTTAACCCTTTTTTTCTGATCACAGAAACTAACACGCAAGCTACCGGAGCTGAGCCATCGCAGCGGTTGCGAAAACAAACAGGTCTTTAGATAAAACAGGTTGTTTTATCAAAAAATAATTACGCAGCCTGGCCGGGCGGCTGTTAGTCCAGAGATCAAATAGGTCGACGGCGGCGCGGCGCGGCGCGGCGCGGCGGGCCCCGAGGCGGAACGCTTCCTGTACAGAAACTAAATGCAAATTTGCCGGCGTTTAGCAGTAACTCCGGGGCAATATGTATGAGATTGTATTAATTTGTTTTCACACGTTGAAGTGTAAGTTGCGAGGGAGTTTAGCGAAGATTTCATGGGGCGATTACGGGCGGCACTTCAGAAACTTAAAATAAGTACTAATGCGATTAGATTAATCTTTTAGTTGGCGTAAGTTAACCGACCGACCTTTCACGATATAATCTCCTTAGCGATGCCCCGCACCTGCGACTCTTACAACTTCGAAAGTTACGTTCGACATCGGAAGCATGTAAACACATCTAATTAACTATTAAGCAGTTACATTTTTTTTTTTTGGTTTTCTAGATGATTAATTTGTGATCCATAAATTTCAGTTTCATGCTTCTGTACTTTACTTAATCACCACACAGATTTTTTTCAATTAGAACTATTCTACTGTAACTCCTCTAACAGAACATTAATTAAGGACATGTTTTTATTGTAAATTTCTATAAAGAATAATTTTTAATACTCATATAAAGACTTGTCAATATATTTATATCATCGACAAAGTTCTAAATTTTTCAGTCTTAATGCAGTTATTTTTTTCTTTCTATACGCACAACTTTAATTTATTTTCCAAATGAAAGTCTCATCCAGTTATCATGTTTCCACTTTATTACTTCTGCTATTACTACTTTATGTTTTATTTGTGACCTTACTACTTAGAAACACTCACGAGAAAAATCCCAGGGCCATTTTATAGCCCTACTAAACTCTATCATGTATGTTTTTATCGATAGTAGTCTATTTTTTTGCTATTAGAAGCGATAATAAACCCGATATGATTAAATTTACATAACACAATACGCTAATAAATTAATAAATTTGCTTCCGTATCGATTAATTGATTATGTGTCAAATAAAGGACAATGATTGATGTATTTTGTAGGGTTTACAAGCGAAGGACCTATGTAACAAATTTCCAATAGCGGTAACATTGCCTGGACTGTGTATGAAAATATTAGCCTTGTAAATATTTTTGTGGGGCCTTGTAAGTGGGCATTGTGTGAAATTAAAGCCAAAGTATATAATCATAATCATAACATTGTATAAAACAAAGTCGCTTCCCTCTGTCTGTCCCTACCTATGTATGCTTAGATCTTTAAAACTACGCAACGGATTTTGATGCGGTTTTTTTTTAATAGATAGAGTGATTCAAGAGGAAGGTTTATATGTATAATACATGCATAATATAGTAGAGAAACACTGATAATTTTAGAGGTTCCTAATGTGATCTCGTAAATAAACATATTTTTTTGCGCTTACTTTGCAAACGCTGGCTGAACCCTACGAGATAGATCAAAATAATGTACTACAGTATTGTACACCTTAAAAAGGTCTACAAAAAAAGTCCGCGATGGTATATGTCTATCTCTTAGGGATAACCCACAATAACCTTTTTTATATTTCCGTGCGAAGCCGGGGCGGGTCGCTAGTGTCTAATAAAATGAAATAATGAAAGATTTTCAATATATTGTTGATTGAAGCAGAAAATATATGAAAAGTTTGATATACGTAAGAGGGTAAGCAGGAAGTTGAAATAGATATTTTCTTTAGCAGTAAAACATTCGGTGTGTTTAGGATAGAGTTTGAGGTAGTATCGACAGTGTATGCAAATATGGGAAACGGTATAGCGCGAACAGCTGATAAAACAATGTAGGTTATACAATACATTGGGGTAAAGGATATTTAGTTTGAAATTTAAAAAATTCTCTTACCTGAAATAATAGGTTGTTTATGATCTTATCAAGCGCGCAGATTTTTTTTAAGCTTAGATGAAAATATTTTGTACTTATAAATATGCATACAGTATATTTTAAGCACTCTTTTTCATAAATTATAGCCTTCAAATTTGTCACAGACATACAGCATGGCGTTACAAGTGTTCCAGTTTTTAGTTTAATCGGGTAGAATGCTAGGGGGATAAAAAAGGGTGACTACATAATATATAGATTGTATGAACTAATTGGAAAATCAATATTTTAAATACCATGAAAATTAAATTGGCATTTTGCAAAAACATTTTAAGGTCTGAGTAGGTTATGTGGTAACAAAATGCTAATATTATGCCCTCAAATACACATTTTGTAAAGTGTTGTTAATGAATTTTAACCCTTTAACGCCCAAGTGCACTGTCAAGAGACATGAACTTAGAGGCTCATATTACTGATAGAAAAAAATAAAGAAAAAATAACTAAAACCATGTTTTCCTATATATGTTAATATATAAAAATAATTCATAATAATATTTTTTTCGAGGTCGCTCTTTCGAATGGAATCGTTAAAATTTGCCAAAAAAAAAATATGTAACCTTCAATTTTTTACAAAAACTATTAAAAAAATGCGATTTTTTCAAGATAATTTTTTTTAATGCGCAATTTCAGCTATGTTATCGTCCTTTATACCACTCAAAAAACGAATAAAAACGTGCACTAAAGACGTGTACTTGAAGGAAACGCAATGAGAACAATTTAATTTTCTCATTTTTTGAGGTTAGAATAACTAGATATGGCAAAATTCAAAGGGTGATATTTCTCGTTTTTTTTATCAACCCGAATCAAATTTCACATTTTTCGATTATTTTGCCTCAAACTTTGGAAACTCAAAAATGGAATTGCTTAAAATGGAAGGGGAAAGAAATTTTCGCCATGTTATAAGGGACTCCAAAAATCTGGAATTTTGAAAAATTTGGGGTCTTCGGGATCGTAATAGATGGCGGATCTAGGCCACCTCCCGAAAAATTTCATTTCGATTATTTTGCCTCAAACTGTTTACAAAGTTTGAGGCAAAATTAGTAAAATTACAAAGTTAGAAAAAATCGAAAAATTTGAAATTTGATTCGGGGTGGTGGCCATATTGAATTCGCCATCTTGAAATTCTGACATCAGGATCGTGATCACCGACCCCAAAAACCCCTAAAGTACTAATATTTCAAAATTCTTTTTTTGCGTCAATGATCCTGCAATTGGTAAAAAACGAGTAATATCACCCTTTGAATTTTGCCATATCTAGTTATTCTAACCTCAAAAATGAGAAAATTAAATTGTTCTCATTGCGTTTCCTTCAAGTACACGTCTCGAATGCACGTTTATATTGGTTTTTGAGCGGTATAAAGGACGATAACATAGCTGAAATTGCGTCTCAAAAAAGAGAATCTTGAAAAAAATCGCGTTTTTAAATAGTTTTTGTTAAAAATTGAAGGTTACATCATTTTTTTTTGCAAATTTTAACGATTCCATTCGAAAGAGCGACCTCGAAAACATGGAAATTCATGGTTTTAGTTATTTTTTCTTTCTTTATTTTTTCTATCAGTAATATGAGCCTCTAAGTTCATGTCTCTTAACAGTGCACTTGGGCGTTAAAGGGTTAATCTGAATTTGAAAAAAGCCAAGCCTAGAGTTTCAAGTTCAAGTTAATGAAACAAGAATGAATCAAAAATATATATATAACAATCTTACAGTTTTTTACTTAAAAGCAAAACGTATCTGAAAGTTAATAAAAAAAATAGAAAATACCGCAAATAAACCGATTAAAGAAACCGAATGCTCTGGACACGGATCTTTGATTGACCAGAGGCGACTGGTGGTCAGTTTCAATGACAACGAGCAGTATGAGTAACAGAGAAAGAGTCGTCATTGACTGTGCTTTAGCGATTATGATCCCAAGAAGAAAAAGTCGTTAAAAACTGAACCCCGGCGCGGAGATTTAATTTATATGCATAGATAATTTGGGCCATTCGAGACCGGCCTAGGGTAATATGAAGAGGAGAGCCGCATGCGAGTGCCATAAATAATGGTGCCGTTCGCCGGTGCCGTTCGATTGTTGTTGCTCAACACTCTTTGATCAGTCGGTTTGGCACTTGCGAGGAATGCTCGGTGTCGCGTGTCGAGCACGCGGGCGGGCCGGCTTTGTGAGTGACGCGCCGTGAGTCACCGAACGAGTCGCGATTTACAATTTATACTAGGCCTAATAATTAATAGGGTTACATAGTCGCCGGCGGGTCCGACGTAAAACGACACTCTATGTATGTGTAGTGTGTGTGGCCGGGGTGGGTGGGGCGCCGCTTTTTTTACGACTCGATAAAACGGATACGTAATAAAGGAACCCTTTTCGCTGTTGACGTACGGTTTCGTATTACTAACTTGCCTTTATTAGAAACTATAGATTTTAATTAATCTACTGCACGGAGGGTAATTTTCTGGCTGAATTTGATGGAACGCTTTTTTCCCAGTTTAACAGTGCTCAATATTTTAAAGCGGTGTTCCGGTTTTTATTGAGCCACAGTGTATAGTTCAGTGCGTACAATATTTCAATGATAATACGACTGTTTTAGAATATAAACTCCAGGGCATGTTAAGTTCAAGACATCTCTTGATTAACTTTTTACGTCTTATTATTATTTACCTTCGTTATACGTAATGTAGAAGAGTGCTGACTTAAGGGGTTAAACCCCTCTGGAGTGCGAAAGATCAAGGCATTCTTTGGGAATTTTTTCCTGCTCTACTAATAAAGCGATCAAAAATTCATTCTAGGACTTTATTAAGTACATAATGAGGTATATACAGATATTTTTTTGTTCAATAAAAAATACAAAATGGCGTCATAAATACACATCGAACACACGCTTTTTTTTGTTGACCATCGGTGGACAACACAGCAATTTTTTAACAGCTACTAGGACAAACAAACAAAAATGTTTCATTATCTACAAGAGTTTTTTTAAAGGGTAATAAGATTATTCTAAAATATTGATTTCGAAGTGAAAAAAAACAAAATTTTTAACCGATCGAAAAAATCATGTGTACCGCTTTATTAGATACTTTGTCTAAGAAGCTACAGTCAAAATTTCAAGTCGATCGGATAAAAATTGCGCGAGTTACACTGCCCACCAATTTGAAAAACATGATTTCGAAGAAAACGCATTTAAAGTTTCAAGACGTGTTTACTTCATGAAATTCTCAAAATACAGGCAGGCTAATTTTTTTACCCTTAGTCTGCTATATCAGGACAATATATCATCATTTCCAAATTATTGATCGGACTAGATACTCCCAAATGCTAGGCTATATATTTAGATACTAAAAAAATACCGCAGCAGAGCGGTATTTTCTAACATTTCGGAGCGACATAGTTGTTTCACAAATTAGTTTAAAAATCATTGTTAAACGTTTTTCCCATCAATAATTCCTTTTGGAAATCATTCTTGGGATGTTTTTACAACATTTAACGAAAAAAGAAAAGAATCGAAAAAACAATTTTTTCCAGAGGGGTCTAACCCCTTAAAAGTGAATTGTGCTTATCACGTCTTCGTGTAACGTAACATTCGTCAACAAAAAAAAAAGAAAGATAATGAAAACAAACATAATCAATACATTTGGCGAACATAACATATACCTATCTAACAAGACCGATAGGATCTCGTTTTCTCGGGCTTATAAATTTCACAATCGAAAGCTCCGGCAATCAATATAAATATGATAGAGAGGAGGAGGCCGTCAAGGCCGGGGGAAACCGAAAGCGATCCGCGTTCCGAGCTCGTTTGATCCCCGTAAGTTTGTTAGCGGATAATTCAGTTACTGACTCGGCGTCTGTAAGACTCTGACTACCAAGTAGCGCTGACAGCCGGCCAAGATGATACACTGACCCTGATTATGCAATTTCGCAGTCTCCTCACTTAATCAGCGTACTTATTTGAATTCGCATTAATATTTATGTAGGTGCGGATAGGCCGCGAATTATTAAATTTGCAATTAATTACCTCCGGTTATAGACAAATATTTTTGGTCACGTCTTGGCACCCAGTGTAGGGCGGCTTCTCTGTATAATTTACAGAAGATCCCTTTTGAAGTATCCGACAGCGAAAAATGTATTTTCCACAACCTCCTAAAGATAATAAGTATTAAATAATCTCATCCATTCTCGGATAGGTTGGCGTCTTCCAAAAATTATCTCGCGTGGCGAAGTAAGTAAAAGATTACAAACAACAAATAGTCCAGTAGGCTGGGAGTTAAAATCATCAAAAAGTGTTCTTGAAACATATGGGGCTAGTATTGACGACTTTCTATGTATTTTTCGCGTAGAACACGTTGAAAAAGTGTTAAGTTAAAAAACTGCTGAGTGAAAAAGTGAAAAAAATAGTAATAAAAGCACTTTTTCAACTTCAGCAGTCATTTGCAACTTAACAATAGCACTTGGAGACTTCGGGTTGAGCTTAAAATTTTGGAAATTCAATAAGCTACAACTTCTTAAATACATATGCTACATAAAATATGCCAAGGAACGGAGATATAAGCGAAAATGTGAAAAAAATAGACGTTTTTTTGACAAATTGTTAATTTAAAGAATTAGCGGACGGTTTCAGCTTTACGGACCCCGCGCATTGTGTTCTACGAAAAAAAATACATAGGGAACCATCAAAACTAGCCCTATATGTTTGAAGAGCACATACAAGTCTCTGCCTACTGGACTTAAAGGGGTTTTTGAAAGATAATAGGTATAAAATACATTCTTCATAAAATCTCACATTCTCGTGTAGGTTGGCGTCTTCCAAAAATCATCTCGCGTGGCGAACTAAGTAAAAGATTACAAGCAACAAAGTATCAACAATACATCCACATCTAGGGTGTCGGGCGGTTAACCAGCGCCTGAAATATTCATGGCGACGCGGAAAAGTGGATTGAAATGGATGAAAATAACTCGAGAACTTCTGATCCTTGGCGGAGTTGTTGAGGAGGACTTACGGCTCCTGTGTTTTCCTCTAGCCTCGCCTACTTAGATTACTTCTTGTGGGGAGAGCGGAAGGGATTTAAACTATATTCATTATACTTTACGCAGGGAAGCCGCCGTGCTTTATTGCGTTATTCTTCGCGTTGTTGGCGCGAACTTTTACCGCCTGGAAATTCGTCCGCGGAGTAAATTCATTATGGCAGTTGTGTTTTAAATTGTTGTCGCGGTTTAAAAAGTTATGTGCGGAAAAAGAAGTCAGCGCAGTTACAGGAAGAAATGCTGGTAGCAATAATAAATACAACAATAAAAACACTTTGTTAATAAATTTATACGATGTAGTTCAGATGCGCATTTTGTTCTGTAAGACAGTAGCTCAGCTAAAGGGATTGAGTAATGATTTTTTTAGGTTAAATGTAAGAGTAACAGTTTCTTTGGCGGGAAAATTTATAGATTCCGGAGTGCGATTTTTAACTTTCGCTGTAGAAGTGCACAAATACATACAATCCTATAATGGGTTTACGTCACTGGGAGATCATTAAAACTAATGTCTCGGATTTCCTGGAAAACGTTTTTTGGATTTTTTGGTAAATTAATAGAAAATTTAAATGAAATAAAATTCCACTTTATGTACCACAAACTTTTAGAAATAAATTTCTAATTTGGTACCTAAAATATCTCTTAATCAACTCTTCTGTCATATTTACTCTGTTTTTTATTCATATTTTCTAGATTTCCCACCTTTATGCATAGTTATTTATATTCACTTTTTGAAAATACAGTTAATATGTAAATGAAATTTTTAGAACTTTTTTGTCAAAATATATCGTCAGTATAAGCTATTATCACATTCTACCCCCTTTCAAAGTTAGAAAGTTCCCGCGGGCTTTGTGTTTATCGCACCATAATGTTTAACATTACCATGATTATCATCAGATTTACTACATATTAGACTGTGTACGTAGCCACTTAACTGCATAAAATAACCCGGACGTCATCTCCAAAGATTTATATATTCATAAAGCTTTTTCGTATGGATTTCTAATATCTGGCCCGATGTAATTTATTTCCCAGGCGGGGATACGTAAATCCGTGGACGCGCCGAAAAAATAGAACAGTCGAATTTAAATCTTCGCATCCAATTTTATAGGGCGCGAATAAAACCATTTATCTTAAAAATGTTGAAAGGTCTTCGGAAAACTACGATATATAAGTCCGAATGCAAACTTCCGTCCGATCGATTGTTGTTTCGGGACGCAAGAAATATGAGGGAGTTCCGGTTCGCGTTTTGGCCCTTCAAAGGTTAAACACTCTCCCTGAATACGTCGCCTGTTCGGACAGGTGGGGAATTCGAAAATAAAAATGCGTTGCTTTTACCGTGCTTTTAAGATTTATCGTGCGTTTCTTTTAGGACATCCTTTTTGGGTCATTCTTTTTATCTTCTATGAGGTAACAGAAAATTTTGTAAAAAAAAAAAACAGTATATTTTATGATCCTATGATGATTTTGTAACCTAACTGAAAACCCTTTCCATAAAAGAAGTATACGCAATGTTAGTAATGTATAAATTATGTAAAGTTTTTAAATAGTATTTATTTTTTGTTATCCAAAATAAATATTTTTTAAATCCCACCTCTTCTTCATATCTAAATTTAGGTCACACACGTTAGTACTAATAAAATATATTTCCATTAGGCGTAATTATAACGACACAGTGCGGTAAAAATGACGAACATGCTGCAGTCATATCCACTTTTTTCCCATCCCCACAGAACCATATATTTTCGGCGAATTTGATATCGGCATGGATTTAACTTTTCAATATTTGCACTAACAAATGCACACAAATAGAGTTTGATGAATTAAAGCCCCGGCGACATTTCATGCGCCTATCGTACCAGCTCGCCAGTGGCGTAGACAGCAGCAATAACGGTAAAATTATAGAAACATACATAACAACGCGCTTTAGAATATTTTTACAATAATCAATTTTTCGATTCATGTTGATGCTTGGAATGATACCAGTACAAATTCATTTTTATATTGCCGATGGAAATATTTAAGACAATATTTTTATTTTTTAGCTATTAAATGATCCGTAGGGAATGATAATGTTGTTTTATAATTGCTGATAAAGATAGTTTGACAAGTGCTACTTTCTTAAAATGTTCTCTATTAAAAATGTTTTATATATATACATACGTAGTGGAATAAAATAGTATTATACTTGTAAAATAGTATTATATTTGCTAATTGCTGATGTGTTTTTGTATGTGAAGATTCCATATGTGTTTTTTTTTTAATTTTTGTTACATTCGTTTAAACGTAACAGTCTTCCTCTAAATATCTACTTTTTACAATGTCCTACATATTTACACGTTCTTCGTCTCTTTACAGTCATCAGGCCCACGCGGCCCCCGCGTAGCTACGCCTCTGCTCCGCACGTCGAATACATCAATCCCGTCAATTCTAAACGGCTGTCGCAGTTTTGTAGGTTTTCGCGGGGATTTCTCCAAGCCCTGTTCGGTGAAATATTGCGTTCTCCCCCATTTTCCTCCGTGTTTGTTATAATCATTGCGAGAAAAGTAGTTAAAGAAACGAAATAGATTAATGATGGCCCCGGCTAATTTCTATTTGTTTCAATTTGCCAATTTGAAGAATACACGTCGGCCCTGGACGAGAAAAGGGAAGTCATTAATTAGTTGCACCGGCACACAATTAATTTGGGTTAATGAAAAGGTCTAGCGGGCTGCACACGAGAGATCTGACCAACTGGAGAGCTTTTAATCGAAGGAAAAATGTTTCAATATAAGCACTTTATCAAGAAACGTTTTAAAAGTTTTGAAAAACCTATAATTTTACATACCTAACACAATCCTGCTGCAATTCTAGTTATACTACATGTATATTCTAGATAATTCACATTACAAAGTTCGACAGACAGAGAGATTGATTATTACAAGCTTTTATTTAACTTGCAATGTATGTTTGTTTGTTTGTTTGTATGTTCGGGTCAAATCTTGCAACTGAATTTTAAAGTAGTTATCCTCAACCGATTGAGATGAAATTTTGCATACACGTTTAGTTTGGATGACAATGCATGGTTAACTAAGTTATGTCATTCTAAATTCAAAATGGCGGACGGTCTAAGATGGCGAAATAGTTATTTTTTGAGCACTCCCATGATATGGGTATCAAATGAAAGGGTTTGCTGAGAAGAAATAAGAAAATAAAAGAATTTACTCAAACCAAGAACCCCAGCCCCTAGGATAAAAGGGTTGAAGGAGAATACGAATAAACTGACGTCTGCGTTCAACCCTTCGAGGAGATGGTGGGTCGTGTCTTAATTAATATCAACCTATACCCTAGGCAAATTCTAGCGGCGGTGAAAAAAATTCAAAATGGCGAAAAACAAGATGGCCACCATACCGATTTTAAAGAGTTATAACTTCGTATAGGTTAAGGATAGTATGAACAGGTTGAGAAATATTTAGATACAAAAAACACGACGATAACTAAAAAATAAAAATAAATTAATAATAAAAAAAAATAAAAACAAGCTTTTATTTAAATGCTCTAAAAAGAATAAAATAAACTTTAAATTGAATAAAACCCATCAATTTATTACATTACACAATTTATATGATATAAAAGCTTGTCACGAGATTTACTTGTGTAGATAAACAGTAATGTAATAATTATGTAACTTGATCTTGACATGAGAAAATCTAAGAAAAAAAAGTATATATTTTATAAAATAGGTAAATACATCTACATGTAATAAATTGATGGATTTGATTCAATTTAAAGTTTATTTTCTTCTTTTTTAGAGCATTTAAATAAAAGCTTGTTTTTAAATTTTTTTTATTATTAATTTATTTTTCACTCTTAAATTTAAAATTTCGACGCTTTAAAAGATTTTGAGCCTATTTAAGCTGTTACAAATGTTAATCTCTTTTACTGATGGTGTGAATCCTATGAAATACATATCTGTTTAATTTTGCTAATTGATTTTGTATCTTCTGCTAGATATTTTTGCACTGTACGTCAGTTAACAATAGCATAATTTTAGTCTTCGGTATAGCGTTATAGATAAGTGTAAAATACTAATAGTCTTGTAGATTAATTCTACAAGACTCTTAGAAATACTAAAAGTATTCTTGTAAAATTTAGAGCTTTATTGGCCCTCATCCGATAACAACGTATTTTATTTTTCCTGTTCTGCCGCTAAAAAGGTAGCAACAAAGCTACGTTTCAGGGCCGATGTAATTTAATTTGTGCTCGTTTGCTTTGTCGATACACACTCTCCGGATAGGCACGGAAGCAAATACAACTGACAGTATGTATCAATCCATCCCTCGGCTGTCTGTTTCGGTCGCATGGCCTGTTAAATTCTGACAGCCAGTTAGTTACGGCGGTTGGATTTCATCCCGCAGGACCCGGCGAGTTTCCGCGACCTTTGCGCCACTATTCTTACCTTACCTGAACTTTTGCCTTTTCCGCAAGGACTGTCGCAGCTTTTACCACAGTTTGATAGCGAAGTTTTCCAGCGCGTTTTCGTCTGTCCGACTCCTTGTAGATGAACCAAACGAAGATTGATCTCGGAAGGCGCAACTTTTTCGTTCGCCGCACTTTCGCAGCGTCGCGGTTACGATTTACATACAACAAATTACGATTTCCTAAGGCGGTGGGTAACAAACTCGCAAGACACAGGATTCCTGCTAGTCCGTTCAAATCAACGCCCAATATGTTTTTTGGAAAATTGAATACATACCCTTAAAATGTAGAGTGTACGCTGCCTGTCCTGTGATTTCGTACCTCGTAAAAAGGACCACGCACAATTCTTGAGCTTTTTTTATTTTTCTTCTCAGGGTTTGATGAAAAAGTCGCTGATTTTTTTGTATATTGAAAAACTTTATTACCGTTATTACCTGCCGACAATTACCTGTTGGGACTTTATGGATTTTTACAGCAAAAGCCCGAAGCTGGAAGTCGAAAATTACATCCAAACAAAATTTTCATTGAAAATTAACAAATGTTTAAAACACAAGGCGGTCATGAGTGTTAGAGAGTTGGCTCAAGAGTGTGACATATCGACAATGTCAGCTCATGGTATTTTGAGTGATATTTTGGGCATGAAACGCGTCGCTGCGAGACTGGTTCCGAAAGGGCTGAATGTTCTTCAAAAAGAGCGTCGGAAGCAGGTTGCTCTTGACAGGGTTTCCAGAGCCGATAATGTACCAAACTTCATGAAACGCATCATATCTGGAGACCAAACATGGGTCTACGAGTACGACATGCAAACAAGCTGTAAACCATAGGAATGGCGCTATGATGATGAGCAGATACCAAAGAAACCGCACCAGTCAGTCGAAAGTGAAAGTGATGCTAACGGTTTTTTTATTATTATCGAGGCGTGGTACATTCCGTATTCCTTCCGGAAGGATATACGGTTAATAAGGAGTATTATCTCGGCATTTTGCGCGAAAATATCCGTCGGAAACGGCCGGAACTGTGGAAGGAAAGTTCTTGGATTTTGCACGACGACGCGCCATCTCACCGAGCTACGATTGTGACCGAATATAAGGCCAAAAACTCAATAAATACGTTCGACCAACCACCGTATTCACCGGATATGGCTCCGTGTTTTTTTTTTTTATTTTCAAAACTAAAATTGCCACTGCGGGGTCGCCGCTTTGAAAGGATAGAGGCCATCAAACAAAATTCGCTGAAGGAGCTGAAGGCGATACCTTCGGCGGCCTATGAGCGGTGTATGGAGGATTGGGTTAAACGTTGGCACTCGCTGGAGTCTACTTTGAAGGGGACAAAATAAATTTCCATGAATAAATAACAATTTGTGTGCTTTTTTTTACAATTTCCGGGTACTTTTTGTACGTAGTAGTATATATTTATTTTTGTAATTAACTTTAAGCAGTTAGTATAAATGTGTATGGTGATTTGATTATAAATCGCTATCAGGCACGTGGCAGATGACCAATTAGAAAATAAGAAGGCCAGTGCAGCAGTGCCTTGCTGCAAGCTGAGATTGGTTTTGTAATAAATAAGGAGACCGGGGTAGAAAGAAGTCGGGGTAAGAGCGGGAGAGAGTGAGAGAGAGAGAAAGAGAGAGAGACGTATCACAGCACGATTTAAAAAGAATCGAATCCAATAGATGGTATCGGTTGAATTTTTCCATTACCTGACGCTATCTGTTTGATGAATGGGCAGGAACGGGAAAACATCGCTTTACCGGGCCTTTCCTTAATACGGCCACCGTAAAATAAATAGTTCCTGCTTTATTCTAACTCGTTTCTTATTTTATGTACTAGGAGTCTCTTAGAACTGTATCAATAATTCCTTTTGTTGGGGATCAACAGGTCTGCTTGTCGCTGATTGTATTAATAGCACTCCTGGACTCATTTTAATAATAATGAACGTAAATCACTCTATCTATATAGTCAATACAAGGGATTTGACGGCAATCGACAACTATTTCTTATACTAAACATAAAATAACAGTATTTTTTTTTTAAATATATGTGTCAATAGAAAGTAAAAGAAATATAACTTCAATCACCTGAATGCTTTCTAAGGGTAAGATGATAAGATGAAACTAATCAGATAAAACACGTAAATATAAAAATCGCAGAGAAAGACAGCAAAAAAACGCTATTTCCAGAGTTAAATAAGAGGCTCTTTTTACCTATATATGTATATTTCAAAACATGGATAATATGGAAGATAATACATAACTTGTTTTATGTAATATCACTGGTATATTCATTATTCATTAGGAAATCTAAAAACGTTTAAATACAATTTTTAATTTGATTCCTCCCCGGCACCCAACCAACCCTTGGGCATATGTTTTCCTGTCATTCGTAATTAAAATCATTTATGTTTTAAGGCAGTTTGATCAGTCGGCGTGTACCGACATTTCCTTACAACGTTGAATGCGTTTCAAGGAGGAGTCACAAATAAAAAAATAATAAGAACAACAGAAATAACGATAATTCCTAATCCCCCGCTCTACCGCTGCCGTGGGGTTTCAGAAAAGCAGAACCATGATGAACGTAACTAAGTGTAAGTGCGAGGTAGCCGGGAAAGAGCGACTGGGGGAATAACTTAACTCATATAAGTGATCCCGGCTCATTTATCACAGCGCGAAACCACAACACACACCCAGTCTGCTTGCCGAGCTGCTTAATCCTTCTTGCCACTTACTTTCGGCATTCTCCACGCTCCTAGCGGGAAACTTTACATCAGGTTTACTTTGAGATAGATTCATTTTCGTTTGGAAACTATACATTTATTGTTTTAATCTCACCGCCGTTTCCGTTTTCGTCGATGGCATTGCTGTTTCGCAACTCTATAAATTAGTGATCTAGCGAATAAAAATATTTATATTGAAATGGAAATGAGATTATAAAAA
Organism: Aromia moschata; assembly: GCA_029963805.1. Lineage (NCBI taxonomy): Eukaryota > Metazoa > Arthropoda > Insecta > Coleoptera > Cerambycidae > Aromia > Aromia moschata. The sequence goes on along the minus strand of JAPWTK010000055.1, from coordinate 1,879,748 downwards.
AACAATTAGTAGGTATATTTTCGCAACCTAATTGAATAGTCCTTGAGAATGTGTCACATTTTTGGTCTGTTTAGTAAGTATACCCAGTTTCTCATAATATTGGTGAAATTAAAATTGTTTAATAACAAAATATCACGTGACTATAGATTTTTATGACGAAGTTAACGTAAAGCACCCAGCAATATGCTTTAAGTTATACGCTACTTTTGTTAAAAATCTTGTTTTTTTTTCCGATTTTTTTAGGTATGAAATGCTCATACTTAAAGAAAATATATAAAATATCACTACACGCTAATTGTTTTAATAAAAAGTTTTTGTTATAAAACTTCTTAAATATATCACTTTTTTCTATTCGTCCCCTATACTGGATAAGATTTACTAGGGCAACGGATGTCTTAAATGTGTTGGGGATTAGTTCGCTGCAGCTCTCAGAGGCCTCCGCCACTATATCATAATAGAATTATCATTTGGCGTTGTTTCACCGTCGCTGGAGGCAGTAATGGAGTTTAACACTTTTTGTTTTATCTAGATGCACCGAACGCTGTTGAGTGCAATTTTCGTTTTTCGTATGTCGTCTTTGTAACGAGTAAAGTTCAGTTAAAAACAGAAACAAAAACACGAAAAGCATAAAATAAATATGATGGATTAAATCTCAAAATAGATGTGAAAAATACCATTTGAATATTTTACGTGGCGTGGTCTCTTTTCCGAAAGCAGCGAGGAAAAGTGAACATGTCCAAACTAATCTGTAGGCCTAGATAATGGAGCTCATAGACCACAATGTTATATACATACCTATACATTTGTATACACATATTTTAATTTTTGTTTCATTGTCGCCTGATTTTACTATTCCGATATATACTTACTTACATACAGAATAATCGAGAAGATATTTAATATTTTAAATTAGAATTTCATACAAAACACAGGAGTGTGTTAAATTGCGATTTACAAATATAATTTATACAGACTATTCTTACTTACCACCACTCGCGGGGCCGAGGCCGGCCCTGCGCAAAGCAAATATCGGCGCGCCGTGATTTACCGCCTCCACGTGGAGGATCGAACGCCGCCTCTCGCCGCTCCCAAATGAACACATTCATATTTTTTAACACATGCCGGTGGCAGCCCGGCTTTATTAATACGACCCCGTAGCCGAAAAATATTTTTTTTTTCAGAGAACAATAAAAGTGCAGTAAACGTCAACAGCTAAAAGGACGAATGGATTTCGATAAGAGGGAATTTTATGTATATATGTATGTACCAGAAGAATCGGAAAGATATATTAAAGGAAAATTAGTTTTTTTTTACGAACAACTTAATTTTCGTGCATATTAAAAGTTAAGTCAAATGTATTTTACAAAACCAGGAGCCAAAAAATGGAAATATATACAGTGAGTAACGTCCATAAGTAACGGATAAATTCGTTATCTATGTAATTTACAATTTATGAGTAAAATCCTGAAACACGTCAATTTTTAATTCTAGAATGACATTTTTTGAGGATAATTTTATACTTCCCCCTCCAACCCCCTTGGAGTGACAGCTACCCCTTCAAAAAAATTTTAAATGGAACGAGGGTGTAATTTCGTATATTTTTCATCAAGAAAATTAAATATGATAATTTCAAAATTATCATTATTATGAAATGGATACAATGAAGTGCCTATGTACCAATTAAATCAACCTGTCAAATCTAACGTTTTTAGTTAATTTTGTGTCAACATTCAACCTAAATGTATCGGCTTCCCTGATACGCTACCCAAAATACCCAACAAAAAGAAAGAAGTAAAAAAGGGTTTCTTTTTACATATCAGAAAAAAATTATACATTTAAATTTATTTATTTGCTACATCTGTGAAAACTTATTATTCTATTATGTTATTTATCGCTGATCGTCAAGTTGATCATTACTTTAACATGAGTCTTTCGGATACTCAAAGAATTGAAATTTTGATATTATCAGGATGTGGTGATAAAACAAAAACGCAGAAGCAGGTATGCGAAATATTCAATACTAAGTATCCTGACCGCCGCATTTCCCACTCTAAGGTTAGTAGAATAGAAAACAAATTTCGTGAATTTGGAAATGCCACAGATATTCCTAAATCTGGTAGGAAACGCATTTTAGACAATGAACAGAAATTGGATATATTGTTAGATATTCAAGATAATCCACATAAACCAACAAGACAAGTTGCCGCCGACAATGATAGTAAAACGTCCATATTGCGTCTTTTAAAAAACGAAAAATACCGCCCATATAAAATTCATTTTGGTTCAAGAACTTAACGACGATGACCCGTTAAGTTGGAATTTTTCGAAATTATGGCAAATTGATGCCAAGGTAATCCTTTATTTATAAAAAACATTCTTTTTCTGATGAAGCAACATTCGTCTTAAATGGAACAGTCAACAAACAGAACTGTAGATACCTGAGTACAGAAAATCCACGTTGGATGATGGAGGCCAATCCTCAATATCTTGAGAAGGTGAACGTTTGGGCTGGAATTATAAATTCTCAAATTATCGGAACATATTTCTTTGATGGCACATTAACTGGCACGCCTTACTTGGATTTCTTAGTTCCCGAGTTAAGAATGCTTTTCCCAGATGATGACAACCCCAATGAAATTGATAGAAATATTTGGTTTCAGCAGGACGGAGCTACACCACATTTTTCATAGGAAGTAAGAGCCTAACTGAATCAAGTTTTTCCCAATAGATGGATCGGTAGACGCGGTGAAATTGAGTGGACTGCTCGTTCTCCCGATTTGACCCCGCTTGACCATTTTTTATGGGGTTACTTAAAATCGAAAGTCTACTTCAACAGGTCATATAACATAGAAGATTTAAAAGACAGAATAAGGCAAGAAATTAATCAAATGACTCCGGAAACAATACAAAATGTTTTAGAAGAATTTCAGCAACGCTTCCATTATTGTCAAGGAGCAACGGGCGCCCAGTTTGAACATTTGATTTAAACTGTTCTTCTGTTCCGTTTCATGTTCTTTTCTTTACTTAGTAACATTAAAAATGTAATATTTTTCAATAAAAAAAATTATAGAAATTAAAAAAATCGTATGTTGCTGGATGGAGAATTAAAACCCCTTTCAAATGAGCTATCACACGCACCCTCGTTCCATTTAAAATTTTTAAAGGGGTAGCTGTCACTCCAAGGGGGTTGGAGGGGGGTTGGTATAAAATTATGCTCAAAAAAATGTCATTCTAGAATTAAAAATTGACGTGTTTCAGGATTTTACTCATAAATTATAAATTACGTAGATAATGAATTTATCCGTTACTTATGGACCTCACTGTATAAATTTTCTTACTCTTACTAAAACTTCAAATCAGAATAATTATCACAGCCACAGGATAATATTTTTTCAAGTGTAATTTCTTTCAAACTACTTCAATTTACACAAGTTACGTCACCATCTAGCTACCCTTTGTTCTATGAAGCGTTCCTAAATACAACCAGTTACCGGTATCAAAACAGTACATGCATATGTATGTATATGACGTCGCGGGAATGGGGGTGATCTCGGAAACCGGTGTATCGAGGACAAGGAACTTTATGCAGTTTACTGCCGTATTACGAGAATATAATCCACAACAATGTCGATAACTACCTCTTGAACAACGCGTACAACGGAACTGAGACATTACACCCCTCATTTGAATACAGTACGGTCGGACCGCACTATGCATCCCCGGCCAAAGGGATTAATTAATTAGTAGGTACCTGAATACGCTCTGCACGTTCAGTGCTTTGACAAAAATGTCAGTGTGGAAATTGGGAATGAAACAATTGGGGAAAAGAAAAAATTTGTCTGTGTTCCTCTCCAATGAGACTATCTCAAATGTACACGACGAGTTACATTTTGAAATTGTAATGTTTGTGTGTATTTAATTTCCAAAACTTTTTTATACTTGGCAACGCCGCAAACAAAGCGTTATACATACGAGGGTTGGCAATAAAGTTCCAGCAAATACTCTCGTGTATGGAAAACCTTTTTAACAGACGATTAAAAAAGACTTTTTTGTTGGTCTTTTGCAACACTAAAAAGAGCATTCATCGAATTCGTCCTGAGCTTGTAACAAGTGGATGGATGTTGTCCAGGGCAATGAAATTTCTAAAGTGAAAAAGTTCCTGGAGAGGTCATCGTTACGTTTCTATAAGGGACATCCAAAAATCTGGACTTTTGAAAAATTATTAATGCTTTGGGGGTTTTTGGGGTCGCTGATGACGATCCTGATGTCAGAATTTCAAAATTCAAGATGGCGGATCCAATATGGCCACCATCCCGAATCAAATTTCAAATTTTTCGATTATTTTGCCTCAAACTTTGTAAACCTGGAGTTTTCGGGGTCGCTAATCACGATCCCGATGTCAGAATTTCAAAATTTGCTTCAAAATGGTCGCCATATCATATTTACCATCCTGAATTTTGAAATTCTGACATCGGGATCGTGAATAGCGACCCTGAAAACCCCTAGTTTACAAATTTTGAGGTAAAATAATCGAAAAATTTGAAATCTGATTCGGGATGGTGGCCATATTGGATCCGCCATCTTGAATTTTGAAATTCTGACAGCAGGATCGTGATCAGCGACCCCAAAAACTCCCTACGGACTAATAATTTTTCAAAATTCTTCTTTTGCGTCAATGATCCCGCAACTGTAAAAAAACGAGAAATATTACCCTTTGAATTTTGCCATATCTACCTAGTTATTCTAACCGCAAAAATGAGAAAATTAAATTGTTCTCATTGCGTTTCCTTCAAGTACACGTCTCGAGTGCACGTTTCTGCAATTTGTTTTTGAGTGGTATAAAGGACGATAACATAGCTGAAATTGCGATTTAAAAAAAAAGAATCTTGAAAAAATCGCACTTGTTAATAGTTTTTGTTAAAAATTGAAGTTATTTTTTCTTTATTTTTTCTATCAGTAATATGAGCCTCTAAGTTCATGTCTCTTGACAGTGCACTTGGGCATTAATGGGTTAAAACTCTCTTAAATATAGGCAAGTATTTCAACGACGCCTTGTCCTTCAGAATTTCAGTAGATACTCATGAAATTTGTGGTATTTTTGAGACGAGAGGCGACGTGCCGCCTCTTTGCCCCCCACCCATCTGAATTCAAGAGGGTATTAACTTTGCCGCGGAGCGCCGGAGAAAATTTATTCAGATGCGAATGTTTGGTAGGAACTCACGCCGAAAGTCTCCCGCGTCGGGACTCGAGGAAAAGGGGCGACCGGGAAGGCAATCCCGGCGACCATTGTCGAGGAATCTTTCCGTCAAACTCCACCCGGGACGCGTCGACTTAATGGGCGATCTTAAGTCGATGCGTCTAATCCGAGGTGAGCCATCTTAGTATCCGCTTAATAGGGTGGGAATTTTAAGCAGGCACCGTCTTGGGACCGACATAATTGAGTTGGGGATGATAGCCGGCGTTATGGTGGCGGCGCGGCGTGGCGCAGCGGTGGCCACCCCCACGGGCAGCAGAGCGGCGGAGGGTTTCGCTACCGAAACTTCTCGGATATAAATCGTCCAGGTTAGCGTGCATTAATTTCGGGCGCCCCGGTAGTGGAGCGAGGCAAACATATTTTTATCGCATGTGTAATTTCGCTTTTATCTGCTCTGCCTACATATTCCGCAAGTAGAGCCAACTTTAAGAACTAGGAAAAAAATCTTTGTCGAATTAAAAAAGAGGTGTCCCACATCACATAAACGGCATTAATCATCACATACTATATCTAGGAATCATTATGATTGTGTTAGAAGGATAAATAAGAAGACATTCAGTATTCAAATATCTGGATAGAAGGAAGACAATATTTGAGTGACCTGCACGAAGGCAAATCGATCCAGATCCACACCCCTGTATTTGTTGTTTGCGGAAATACAATTTTAAATAATTTAAAGCCAATAATTCTTCTTTTTTATTGCTTTGTGAAACCTGAATCAATATTTTAATTACTGCCTAGAAAAGATAAAATAATATATATGCTCTTTCAAATGTGACAGTAAAAAATTATGGTAACAAAAAAATAACAAAATGACTAATATTCTTACGAGTAGGTACAATACGTGTTCGAACGAATTTTGTTTAATTTCTTATTCGTTGGAAAATAATGTATTCACATCTACATACATATGTATGTATACATACACGGTGTCATATTGAAAACGAACAACATTTAATATTGCCTAAACTAACGACAGTATCAAAATTTGGCGAAACGTCAATTTCCATATCAAGGGGGACAACTTTTGAGACATTTGTTGTCGTATTACTTTCAACCCCCTAACCCCCAGGGCACCCACCCCTAAAATTTTAAATGGCAACCCCTATTTCTTTTGCCATTTATGAGTTTCTTGTACAATTCTAGATAAGTCCCATATTTCTTTTTTGTCAAAATTTTTGTCAAAAATTGGTAGCTAACCTCATGAATGTGTGGAATATATTTAATTTCTAAATTTTTTATTGGAAAATGATGCACTTTTACAAAAAAATTGTCAAAAATAAAAAGTTCTTAAAATCCCTCAAAGAATGCACTTGAATTTTTCAAAAAATTTTAAGCAATTTTTTTAATTTTGCAAAAAAGACATGTATTTGCAAAATCCAAAATTTGCTCAAAAATTTTGAAGAAATTCCAGTGCATTCGTTGAGTAATTTTAAGAAGTTTTTATTCTTGACAATTTTTTGTAAAAGTGCATCATTTTTAAATTAAAAATTCAGAAATTAAATACATTCACATATTCATGAGGTTAGCTACTAATTTTTGACAAAAATTTTGACAAAAAAAGAAATATGGGACTTATCTAGAATTGTACAAGAAACTCAAAAATGGCAAAAGAAATAGGGGTTGCCATTTAAAATTTTAGGGGTTGGTGCCGTGGGGGTTAGGGAGTTGAAAGTAATACGACAACAAATGCCTTGTCAAAAGATGTCCACCTTGATATGTAAATTGACGTGTTTCGGCAAATTTTGATACTGTCATTAGTTTAGGCAATATTAAATGCTGTTCGTTTTCAAATTGACACCGTGTATATCAAATAATCAGAATCCTTGACTCTGCTACGTACCCGAACTAATATCAGATGTGTACACGATATACATTGCCATTTATCTTCGGATGGATAACGTCTTTGTATTAACTTTGCGAACGTTGTCGTGAACGAAAAATCTCCAGACAAGGGAATTCCTCCGGGCACGTTTGTCTAATATGCATGACGTTTTACGTATGTATGTATGTAGGTATGTCAAAAACGAGATGAGCGCCTGGCCATCCCCAGTGACCGAATGCGCGTTTTGTCTGCTGCTTATCTGACGGCCCTCGGGGTGCAAATTTATATGGCATATACGAGTATCTGTCATTTTTCGCTCAGTTATCGAGATGTGAATAATACAGTGGTAAAAATCTTCTGCCTGAAGTCGAAAAATACATATAATACATACCAAATAGTCGTATACAAGATGTCCACTTCTCCTAGACCCTAACAAATACCAGGTCGATTAAAATACATAGAGGAAATACATATATGATGCGTTTAGGTTTATAAAAATTTCAATAGTTGCGCAAAAATCCGGAAAAATGTGCGAAACTCTCTGAAGTACAGAACAAATCATTTTGGATTTATTTATTTGCCACTTTATTTATTTATGTATGTTTTAGGATATTGTACCTACTAATTTTTATAATATGCACATGTACCTCTTCATTTATTTCTAGAAGTGATCAAGAAATTGTTAATTTCGTTTCGATTGCTTAATAAATCACTTAATCCTGAGTTTTATCTTTGTTAATTTCTCAACTGCCATTAAAACATAGCTACATATTACATAACAAATTATTTCAATTAAATTAAATATTGTTTGGTATACCTTATTACACATATTTCTAAAAAAATAGTTTGAATCATACCCTTCTTCTTCTTAACAAAATTCTTCAATATACTACCTGAAATCATGCGAAAAAAATAGTGCCTATCTTTAGCAAAGAAGACAGACACACTTCATTAGCGGCACACCCCAAAAATGCATCTACATACCTACTTAATAAATGAAGTAAGTCTCTAGTCGCTTCCTCGAAAACCCCACCATCAAATTGACAACGCAAATCTCCTTTGATCCTCCCGTATGACGAGTATTTATTATTAATTTTCATAAGGCCCGTCCAAATTGCCCCTTCCTCCGCCATTACTCATCGCATTTCATCTCTCTTTAGAGTACAAACTGCAGTTTATCGCGCGCGTATCTCTTCCATGGTTTCGTTTCAATTAATCGCTTATCTATCCACGCTAAGCCACAATAATTCCTGAAAGGCCAGGAAGGCATGGGAGCGTGGCAAATCTTCTTACTATGCATGAATAGAGCGGTCTATTGTACGACGTCAGCCCCCCACACACATACACACACTATGAGCAGCATTCGGACCATTATCTGGTATGGCTCGCTAATAAATGACCTACAGAAACAAGTGCGTATGCCGACGATGGGGTGGCGAAATGAAAACTTTTTGTGCATCTGAACAAATAGTCGCAATCCACCCGAGTGACACACTTGGAAATGTAATCTTACGAGTAGGACATTATGCAAATAACTGTCTGAATAAAATGTGTAATAAATAATATGATATACTCCTCTGTTCATTTTTAGAACAGAAATGTCCTTTCCATTATTGTTCACTGACTGACTGAATGATGTAAGTAATTAATAATAAAAAGGTAAGTACTTCTGTATAACTTTTTTTTATGAAATAAAAAAGAAGTTGTTATACTTGCCATTGTTTTTTTTTCCTATAAATATAATATGTTTTTTTTATAGATTTCTTGTAAATAAATGTTTGTTTCCATATTCACGGAAAGTGATACTTATGCGAAATATCTGCACAAAAGAGAGAAAAAAACAAATGCTGGCCATATGCGTTACGTTATATCCGTAAAATAAATATGATTGGATGGGTTTTGTGTCTTTGAAACCGTTAGAATTCCAAACGCGTCGGCATTCATACATATTGACAACCCCAAAATCCCTTATATCGATGACATTTGGATTCTATTTGTGTAGAACATGAAATCTGGTCTTCCTCATAACACTTTTGATGTGCGATCCGAACGTGACTCAGATCACATGGAAATACATCCGTCTAGGTTTTCCATGCGTGCGTTATTAATGTGTTAAAAATTAATATACGAACCGTAATAGCTGTGAAAATGCCAATCACACATCTGTGGAAAATGTTAAAAGGATAATTAAAAAAACAAGTTCCTATGTTTGTTTCTTTGTCTAAACACCAAAACTTTTATATTTTGTAGAGCGTAACGTCAATCAGAACTAAATGTTAAACTTTGATTTTTTATTTCTAGGTGCCATTGCTTCTCAAGGGATTTTTCACATTGAGAACGTGGTAAAGAGATTTTCTAAGAGCAAGATTTTTGTTTGTAACTTGTCCACGAAAAACGTTTCATACGATTGCTGTAATTTTTATTTGCTTTATCAACAACAAACAGGAATTATGGAATTGTAGACATTGTATTTTTGAAGGTATTGCAGGTACGTACTAAATTCAGACCAATAGTGTTTAATCAATAGTGACTAATTTGAAATAATAGAACCACAAAAGAGGGTTAAAGTATAATAATTTGTAACACAATTATTGTATTAATACACTAATGGAAAAAATTAAAGGGTCAAAAAAATTTTCCGAATTATTAGTGATTTTTCAGATTGCTGTATCTCAGTGAAAAATGGTCTTATCGAGGTCTAAAAAAACATTTTGAGGCTTCAAGTTTCTAGTTTTGATATATTTCGGCGAAAAAATTTTTAGAGCTTCACGTTTCGCGCAATCTTAAGAAGTAGTGTGAGAAAAAAAATTTTGCTAGTTTTTTTGCTTTTTTTTCAAGTCCACGAACTTGAAAAAAAAAATTATAACAGCCATGGTATGAACCGGATAGCTTGTTTATTCAGCTTCAATTTGCTGTTTTTTTAAATTTCGATACGACCATTTGTTGCTGAGATATCGAACTTTAAATCAAAAAGGACCCTTTTGTCTTTGATCGACGATATCTCAGCAACCAACGGTAGCACAAAAAATCGAAGGGCAGTTCTGAAAACTGGAATAAACACCCTACAAGGTTCTGCTGCGATTTTTGAGGAGAAATTTTTTTTTCATCCTTGACATGAATTTGAAAAAACAGGAAAAAATGGGTAATTGATGGTTTTTCAGACATCAACGACTGAAATTCAAATCTTCATGAAATGACTAATGTTGCGTGTGCCTTTTACAGATGAATATACCCCAAAAACCATGCAAAGTTACATTACGATCTAACGAACCGTTTTCTTGTTGCAAACGGTCAAAGTTTTGGAAAAATTAAAAGGTCACGTTTTTTGAGCTTGAACATGTCCTAATCATGGCTAAAGTGAAAAAAAAATGTTTTCGAGCTCCCCCACAATTTTTTCCACAAATACCGTTGAAAAAAAAAATAAAAAATAATTTTTTTTCGAAAATTGAATTTTTTTTAAAGGCTTCCAAAACGAAAAAATTTTGATTTTCACTACCGTCAGCATTAGCATTACCTAAAGCGTACCACGTGGAGGTTGCACGATCGGATTTACGCTTCTTACACACACGTCTGACATGACAAGCTGACTGTCATAATTTGTAAAATAAACAATGGCTGTCATATAATGTGACAGTCTTGACAAGTAAATAAGGTTATAAATTCGATTAAGAATATAAATACGTCTTTTTTTTCTCGGCCACCTTTGATGACGTTTTGGATGTCTCTATATTCATAATTATTATTAAGTAAAATTCAGGTTTTGCTTTGAGTTCAGAAGTAAGCATAAATAAATACAAACCTTGTTTATCTGTTGGATTTAACTTACTTCTTAGGTCTATTGTTTTTCCTATCCCTAAAAAGGTGGTCTAAATAAAATAAATTCATATGATACATCTTTTTTAAATTTTTTTGAGCAACTCAGTTCGAATAACTTTAAAAATCGACGAAGATTGTAATTGTTTATTAACTTTACCCCCCTAGCTTTCAAAAAAAATGAGGAACGCGTCAGGAGTAACGTCAAGTAAAAAATACATGATGGAGTGAAAACACGCCGCGTACAATAGTGGTGATTAGTTAGCGTACAAGTTTTTTCACTTACTAATGGATTCACGGGTCACTAATGTGGGGTAATGTCACTGGGAGTGCACTTGCAAAAAAGTATGTTGCGTGCGTGCGAACTTACGAGTACTCGAAAAAACGAGTGGGGCAAGAACAGAGGGTGGAAACAATGGCCCTTCAGCCTTCGGCGTCGCAACTTTCGCGGTGAACGCCGTAAATAACGCCTCTGATCTTCATGAAAAAGCACGCAGAACCTAGGGCTTTCTAGGGAGGAAAACAATATTTTCTTTCTCTTGGTAGGTTTTAATTGTTCTTTTCAGTTTGCGTCTTTTTCAATTCTATATACCTACGCAAAAAACAAAATTACAGTTTTGTCACTCTGTTTCTTCAGTTATTTGATTTAACTGAAATATATTATAGACGTTTTTACTGGATTGTCTCAAAAAAAAAAAAAGAAAAAACACTTACTACGTTTTTATTACATCGCTGATTTGTATACATACAGATCAGTGGACTATCTATATATCTATTAAAAAAAAACCGTTTTTTTTTAATAGATATATAGACCGATTTTTAAATTCAAATATTAAATATGATGTGTCATCTATTGGTGAAATGTATAAGTATCATATTCATAACTTTTTCTTAAAGGTAGTATTCTGTATATACAAAGAAAAGTGTTACGGTAACCTATAAGGAAGAAACAACAACATTATGGTCTGCCCATAGATGGCAGCAAAAGCAGAAAAAGAAATCTTTCATTAACGTACTTTGGTACATTATTAAAATAAATAGACACTGTTTCCATGATACAAATCAGCCTTATGTAAGAAAATAACATTATTTTCCTCAAAATCTCCTTTATTTCTAGTACTTGGCGCATATACATATGAAACAAGTAGTGGCATCTTGTGTCGAATAGATAAAACCGATAATGGCGCTGTTATTTGTAGGGCAACGGTTGGTGTGGTCGCTTTCTAACTGTCATTTCCCACTGAGTCATAAGATCAGTTAAGTTTTGTTAGTGAAGTTGAGTGTTTCAACGGTTTATCCCAGTGCCTTTTCCAGTGAATATTTTTTTTAAAATATGGCCGATGAAGTTGCCGAGAATGGACACGCCGAAAACGGAGACGTGCCAGAAATCGAGCTGATCATAAGGGTGAGTCTTGCCGTTAAATATCTGGTACTGGGCGTGACTGAAATATTGCCACCTACATCGACGAAGAAAGTATCTTATGGTCTCAAAAATGTTTCCATAGATTAGATAATGCTCGAGTATATGAATACAATTATAGGTGCAAAGATAAAAATTGTATCTATATAAATACCGCACTGTAAATATCTAGTTGGCCTCCGTTTTTATGATCCGAATATTATTTTTGCGAATTTGCGGCCCACAGGTACCGCCTATGACCTTGAAATTGTCTGATAGGTGCTGGAAAAAAAATTAACATTTTTATGCCAAATAAACAAAAAAATTGCATAAAGTGGATATTCCTTCATTCTTTATTGCTTAAAGTGCACTTCTACACCAGTATCAAAATCAGTAAATAGATATTTCAAGTACGTACATACATAGTTAATTTGCTTAGATCGTAGTTATCTAGAGTACCCAAAGTATTTATTTAAAAAAATTCTGAAAAGAGTGTCCCAGACTATTGAGGTACCAATTAAAAATTTTAGGAGCCTACCCACTCTTCCATAGTTGAATAAAAAAACACGAAAGTGAATAATAATGTGTATGTATAATAGTTATCTTAAAAAAATGAAGGTGTTAGAATAATCTTTTCCTAAACATTTATACAGAAACCAGTGGATATACTGAAGCTACCTACTTGTATTTTGTTGATAGTGAATTTGTGAATTATGTTGACTTTGTAAACCAGGTAAACATAGGTAAACAACTTTTAGGTTTACATATGTAAACATCTCATTAGATTACTTGTGTTTTCAAATTAAGCTTTCCTAATTCATTTCCAAGTTTTGCAGCTTAAAATACCTTAAAACTCCTACTTTAAGTACTTACCCTATAGCTTAAGCCTGAGCTTAAAGTGCTAAATCTAATAATTGTATTGCAAATGAAAAAATTATTCATAACCAAAAACTTTTCAGTAAGCCTTTAAGTAATTCTATTTAATTACGAATTCACCAACGAAAAAATATTATATTATAATAATATCATATTATATCAATTATTATAACAAATATCTGCTTACAAATGAATACTCTGTAGTGTTAGCTTAATTAATGATTGTGTATTTTTAACTTTTTTTAAATTATGTCAATTTAAAATGATATTAGTATGTACAATTAATAACAGATATGAATATGAATATTGAGACCTCCTAATATTTGCTCATTTAAAAGTAGATAGGTACAAAAGTATTCAAGGCGTCTTGGATCTTGACTTACCTACATAGCTCAAGATGAATTTAACTTTGGTATTTAATAGGTTTAGAAGCATCACTCCTTTTAACCTTTAAGTTCTCTAAAAATCCACGATTGAAATGGTGCTATAGTGACCCCGTATGTGTTACATAACGCCGTAACAATTTTCTGTGAAACGTTTGTAAATATACATATTATACCTATTATTCGTATGAATTTTAAATTTACCTACTTTTGAGTTGCAGTTGTAAATTACATGTCATGGTCTTCCACTTTGAGAATACAACGAATGTTGTTGCCGGATGACTCATGCTGATTTACAATAATAGTTTTTTTATACGATTCTTCTTGTGGGAATATCTTACAATGATTTAGCCGCGTACACTCAACATCCACATTTCGTTACGTTCCGAGACTTCATGACTGTCACCTCGGATTACGTGGGGGTTTTCTCCATTCTAGTACTTTTCTGTTTTCGATTTTGAACATTTCTTTTCTAAACAAAATGTCAGGTAAGGAGAGATCAGGTAATATTTTTAATATTTAAATGAAAACTGTAATTTAGTTATTTTTAAGACCTGAACAAAATAAATATTTAAGAAACTTACAAAATTAAAAAATAATTATAAATTGATAAGAAATTTACTTTGAAAGACCGGTACTTATACATTGAATTTTACTATTTGTCTGTTAGGGTGTTTCCTTTAATTTGACAATGAAATGTTTGAAACCTTTACATTTTTTTCTCATTTCAAATTTCGCGGTTTTTTGTCGTCAACCAATCAGTGACAAGTTCGTTATTGGAATACAAGTTCGGAAATACGTATTGGAATTTGTTAGTGTATTCCATTTTAATAACTCACATACCTACCTATTATCCAATGCTCATCCTTAAAAATAGCTGGCACCGTTAGGCAACGATATGAATTTGAGCAGCATCACTTATAAGAATAGAGATCTGTCTTATCTTATGGCACGTACACACTGAGGTGGACCCAAGAATCTGCATTCTTTTTGGCGTTTAAAGCACCTGAGCTTTTGCAGGATATTGTAGTGTTCTGGAACTGCACCAAAAACAATAACATTAAAGACATTTTTAATTGTGTCGTTAAAGAGTTGAATTTATTTATTTCTGACTTGGGTATTTCTTATGTAACATGGCTTGAGGCTGCCTTATTTAACTATACAAATGTATATTTATTAGCATTTAACGTGGTGCCTGAGGGAGATAGGGGAAAACAGAGGGTGCGCTGGCTTTTCTACATTGAATAAACATATCTGGTATGCCTTCACACAGACATCCATCTTCAGATAAGAACATCACATATTTTTGGAATAATAATACTAAACACTTCTGATGTGTACAATGATTTTCTTAAAAATGAAAAATTTTTTTCATTTTTAGACATTTATCTAGGAAATATATTTTTTTTTACTTGCTATTTTTGGGAATATTTCCTTATATTTTTTAATTCACTTCACCATCACTGACATACTTATATGTTCTCAATATGACACATCTTGAGTAGGTACTTTACATTCTGAGGAAGTTTCTTTGTTACTACACTGTAATCTGCAGAAATCATCGATAAGTATGAATCGAATCCTTCATCATGTCTATAGGAGTGTCTATATCGTATGTTTTGCATTATCATATTATCATATCTAATATTTTCACATTTACTAGACATATTCGACTTCACATTTACTTCTTTAAACCTCACCGAAACGAAATCTGTAAAATTATTTACAGAAAATGTCCGCGAAACAATTACGAGAAGATAATCGTGAGAAGAAATTTGCTCAAATGTACTGAGACGAGCCCTGTAAGTGAAGATAACGTAGCCTAAATCTGTTTATTAAATTTTATAGTGGAAAACATTGTTTCCAGTATATAACAGACATAATTGCTTATTAAAATATATTGTGTATCGTGCCGTGTTTTCTAAATATTTAAATTGATGGCTGAATAGATAAGAAAATAATCCACTTTCGCTCTGCTACATACTTAATTGGAGTGGAGCTACTTATAAATATCTACAAGTATTTAGATATGCTATTTATGCGAGATTATGTACTTGTACGGTCTGTTTCGAATTTTAAAAAATCAATACACCAAATACCGAGTGCACCAGAGAATTCTGACCCATTCTGAACGTAAATATCTTTTTGAGAGGGCGAACTTTGAAGTATGTGGTTTTCGGCAGCTGATTTACTGTAAAAGCAAAATTGCGTGTTGTTTAAAAAATTTGTTACTTGTATAGCGTTAGCTCCACCTCATTATTCGCTCTATCAAAAGGTATTTACAATCAAAAGGAGTCATAATACTCTGGGACACCTTGTAGTACCAGATCAAGACGTTACAGTATATCATTATTTTATTATTTGTAACTAGGGAACCTGCTAAAGAATATACGTCGTCGTATGCTAAAAAATCGTTTTTCCTCTCAAAAAAAAATGCCTTACTTCCTTATTTACATTTTATATATGTATGTGTCGACATTATGCCTACTTGTAAGTTGAAACTAAGAAATGAAATTCAATACAACCTGCAAGCTTTTACTTACGACTTGTCAAACAGTTAAATTGTTGCAACCGTAACATATATTTAAAGTTAAATCAAGCTACTAAAAAAAATAAAGATTTTTCCACACGCTATTAGGTAGTACGTGTTTCTGTTTAATAAACGGTTTTTCGTTGAAATTACAAAGCAAGATACTTACTACTTATAAATAAGTAAGTATTTGTTTCCTTATGGGCGAGAAGTGGGTTACTTAGTCTTCCTTCTTCCTGAAGGTGTGTTTGATAACCCGCACTAGCTGAGAGGCCTGTATCAAGAAGAGAAAAAAATTCGCCGCAAAGTATAAGGGGTTCCACGGCTCTATGACCATGGCGTAGCGGCACGAGAGGAGTCCGCTGGTCGTCAGCGACATCGTCTGTGGTATGCTGATGTTCTCCGGGTTCCGGTGTATGTCCGACAATCCGGTTAAGACTATCCCCCACTTGCACAGGGGCGCCCAAAAGAATATGGTCTTAGGACCTGAAAATGCGCGTAAATGAGATACTATTTTTTTCTATTTCCTTTGTTACCTGTGGGGTGGTTCCATAGCGGCAACAACTTTTCCGGAACGTACTTGTCGAAATTGTCTGCGAATCTGTGCAAATGCTTGCGACTGGCGATGTTTACCAAGCCATTCTTCGCTGCGAGTCTTGAGAGCATTTTGATCGGGTTATTGTTTATGTTTTTGGGATGCCATTCGCATGATGTATGTGAGACTGAGAATTTTCAGGATGAAAAACGATGTGTGGTTCTGATAGAGGTGTCAGATGTCAATACTTGTACATGACATTTTTTAGGTCTCTGAAATTGGCACTATTGGCATTGAATTCGGTTATTTTGCCCATCTTCAGTAAATAAGATAAGGGAGGTTTTTTTTTTCGGTTCAGAGCCACTGAATATCAATAAGTATGTATCGAAAATCAAGGTTTTAATGCTACATTTAGTTTGTTCAAGACTAAGCCCACGATTTGGAATTTTAGTTTGCCCGCCTTTCATTCGGAAAAAATATTTAAAACAATATTTTCTTTTCGAGAATAAAAGGCTATGATTTTGTGATGATTTTTTTTATCAAATCAACTCATTCATGAAACCTTTGAACAAATTGGTTTAACCGATGAAGTTTCTATTGATGTCATCCATGTTTACTTAATTTGAGCAAATAAAAACGGCAGAATGGGTTTAATTGTATCCGTGAAGAGCACTTATAAAAAACGCCGATTTCAAAATGTATCTTCCTATTAACAAAATCTTTAGTTGACCTCGATTGTGCGTTCGACTAATGGTCCCACGTCTTTTCGTCCGATATAATAATTATTAATACAAAGTGTTGAAATTACCAGAGTGCTTTCG
Organism: Aromia moschata; assembly: GCA_029963805.1. Taxonomy (NCBI): domain Eukaryota; kingdom Metazoa; phylum Arthropoda; class Insecta; order Coleoptera; family Cerambycidae; genus Aromia; species Aromia moschata. The sequence goes on along the minus strand of JAPWTK010000055.1, from coordinate 1,862,312 downwards.
AACGGCGTACTTTGAAGGAACCCCACGAAAACAAACTGAAATAGTTCTGTTTGTTATTCAAGCCAAAACTTAATGATGTCGGTGACGCATGTAGGCAATTATATTAGCTTCTGAAAGGGAGCTTCTTCGAGCACTTTGACTACCACGTAAACCATCGGAAATATTTACGTTTTCCGCTCGCGTGCTTATTTGGTTTTTACCAAATAAGAACAAGATAAGCACAAAAATAACTTTTAATTTGAATATAATGTGAAAATCAATATTATTTATATCCATTTAAAATATAATAACTCTTTCTACCTAAATTGATTCGTCGCATCAAAAAAAAAACAAAAATTATTCAATATTTGGTTTCCATATAATCTAACACAGAAATACAAAAACAAATCCAGTCCCTCGCGGTACACCGCTCTTTGGAGGCTTATAACTTACGCTATTTGCGACCCAAAAAATTGAAAAAGACATATTCTTAAAGTTTAAGGCAAGCTCTTTCCGATCGTGTACACCAAATTTGCGAAAAATGTTATTAACTATAAGAAAATGGGGATTTTTTTATAAAAAAAGCATGATTTTTTCCATTTTTTTTTAAGAAGCTTTCCGGCATGCCAACGACCCAGAACCCCTCTAACCGGTGGATTAAATATCTGAATTTCAGGATATACAGTTCGAAGTTTGCTTTTTCACCTTGGTGTTTTCAAAATGGCGCCCGAACTGCAAAATTTTCACGAAACGAATTTTTTAACATTGTTCTTTGGATTAATCTGGTCCACACGCCATTGAGGATAATAAATTTGAATTACATTTTTTTTTTTTTTGGTATGGGTTCTCATAATTCTACCGAGAACTGTAATCGAACTACAATCTTTAATCCCAGTCGGTAGAAAATTTCGTTGAGAAACGGCGTGATTCGATTTTATGTACATAAATTATAGCAGTAGGTGGTAATTTGTGGTTTCTAAAATTATTGTAAATTGTTCGTCTTATTTTTTTCCAATTTTTATATTATTATAATGACGCGTATAAACAAAGTGTTTCCGGAACTGGTCGAAAACAGTAGAACATTTTTCGTCACTTTGAAAGTAGGATTTAGTGTCAGATTAGGCGGGGAAACAAGTGGTTTACAGTAGTTTGTCGCATACATACCTACGTGATTTATACAAATTGTCCGTACATTTAAATTTCGCTCTAGTTTCCAAGCCAGTTCGGCTGACCAGCAATAAAAGTACAGTCGATGCCGTTTCTAGCATACTAACAGCTGCATGAATACCATAACGACAAACCTCAGAAGTGTCTTTAAGTATCCACCTGTCTTTATAACAAGCTAATCTATTAAAAAATAAAGAAATACATAATGGCACTTACATATTTATGGATTTTAATTTACGTAATAATGATTTAAGTACCTGATATTATGTAATCGTTTAGACGTGCAGAATCCGCGGCGTTCTAAATGTGTACCATAAATAATTAATCCGGTTAGTATATGGCAAATATCGTGGTACATGTACTCGTATATCCGAATGAGGTCTTATGAGGAGTAAGATGGGTACGTTCAGCGAGTGTAGAATTTGGAATGTATAGGAATGATTGCCCTTGAGTACCACGGTAATTTCTTGAAATATGCCCGAACTTAGAAACTGACAAATTTAACTAGACATATAATTTCCGACGTGTTTTGAGCCGGTAAACATCGTGGCGTTGTCAGAATTTGGCCTAGATCCTCCAAAATGCCAATTTGGCAGGAAATTGACCCAAACATTTGTGACATTTTGCTTATTTTCATTTCCAACGTATTTTGACCCACTGATCAACGTGGTGTTATCTGAATTTGTCTTACGCAAGTCTAAATTTTATCGTTGGATGCCTCATAAATCTACAGTTTTCCGATATTCTATTCAGACATTATTTCCGACGTATTTGGACGCACTGAGTTAGAAAGTCTTGTCTAATCTTCGCCTCAGTCCTTGAATTTCTGAATAATATACACACTTTGAGAAATCAAAACGGTTTTTTCTAAATCGAAGTCATTTTTGAAACAATATCCTCCCAATATTGGCCTTTAGGAGCTTTAAAGCTGTTTGTTCTGCCATGATTACCATATTTAATTTTCTTAACAAAAAAAAAAAACTTCAGAGCTTTACAAGAGTAATAATTCGAGTCATTGCACGGGAACCTTTTAGGACGTTTTTTTTTTACTTAACGATATGTACTAGTACATACATACATATTTCCTACTTAGAGTAACTTCTAAATATTATTTCCGCCGTACCCTGACCCCGCAATTTCTAAAGCAGCTTTCTGTAACAAAATACATTTACATAAAATGCGAATTTTTAACCAAATACCACACGTAAACTCTTAACTCCACACCTAGACCTGTCCCAGACTGGCTAACGAGCAATAATTTAATGTCCCCGTTGCGTAGCTGGTTAGAAACCATTCATTCATTAAATTTCCTAATTTAATTTTTAACTAATAATATACGGATGCCGTAATACTTTCCCCGCACGCGTTTTCCTTATACGGCTATAGAGCTTTCTTCGCGTCTAGAAAGTACAAGTTGAAAAACCACTTTGGCCGGTGCTTTATCGTCTATTAGGAACACCTATGGAATCGGGTTATTTTTGTATTTTTATCACTTTCGCTTTTAAACGAGCTTTTAACTTCGTTAACGTCGTTGGTTATGGCACGGCGGCTGCTGGTCTTCGCGTTAAGGCGTTAATTAATTAGATTAATAGCCATTGAACAGAGTTTGCCGATTTTCCAGCCAGTTGAGGTCCGTATTCACTCTCTGTTATAACTGGGATCGCGCGGCATATCGTTCTGTCCTGATAATTTCACGAACCGATATTAATCTTTGTGTTGTTATTAATGGTAACTGTAAATAGTCGATACAACTGTGTTTAAATAAAATAGTATTCTATATTATGAAACTACTGATTGATAAAAAGTATGTGGAATCCATTGAAAATATTTTCGGAATCACGAAAATAATGTTGCATCTAAAATTTTAACGTTTGGTATCGATTTTCTTGAACACAATGGAACCCTTAGAAATGAGCGTGTTAAATATTGTGTGGGTTATACTTTAGGAACTTGGACCATATTGAAATATGGTCCAATATTGGACTAAGTCCAATAGTCGTTCTGGTCCTATTGAAATTCTAAGGCATTTTTAATCAGTTTGAGCTTAAAACAGCTTGTTGCAGCTATTGCAGTTGTGCATAACATTTTACGAATTTTTCCTTACACACGTCGGGGCCCCTGTAGCTCGGGGGCCCCGTATTATTGATACGGCGGTAGCTGCGCCCCTGGAATGGAGGCAAACCTGCTGTCGTGCACAGATCATTCTATTAACTAACAAAACACCTGGTGATGAACTCACTAAAAATATTCGATATTTTGAAAATATGTATGTATATTGTTTCATGGATTTCACAAGTGAACTGGTCCCTAAAATTGACGTTCAAAAAGTGGTATCCTGACCTATTACAGAACAAAAATCAGCAATCAACAAAGAATTAGTAAAAAAAAATCTGAAAGCTTTTATGGTTCCGGAGAAAAAGACAATTTTCGATAATCGGGTATAGTCTCTTAATAACAAAACTGCTTCTCAAAATTAATTGTCTTGCATGTTTCTTTTAATTCCCAACGATCCAATTTTTTTTTTTTGGCATATAGTCAAAAAATACACTACAGTCGAAAAAATTAAGGGTCAAAAAATTTTTCCGAATTTTTAGTGTTGTTTCAGAATGCTGTATCTCAGGTGTTGGTGTGAATCTTGGTGTGTGACCCAAATCGCGTTTCGACCCTGATTCATACTTGCTTAGGAGACAAATTTCTGATCGATTTTCGTGCTAACTGAACACCTAAAAAAAAACAGTAAATCTGATCGTGCAACCTAAACGTGGTACGCTTTGGGTAATGCTAATGCCAACGGTAGTGAAAATCAAAATTTTTTTCAAGTTTTGGCAGCCCTTAAATTTCAATTTTCGAAAAAAAATTTTTCGAATGATTTCGATTTTTTTATTTCGAAACTATTTTTTTATTTATGTAAAGTCCAACGGTATTCGCGGAAAAAATTGTGGGGAAGCTCGAAAACACTTTTTTTCACTTTAGCCATGAGTAGGACATGTTTAAAGCTCAAAAACGCCCTTTTAGTTTTTTTCAAAAGTTTGACCGTTTGCAACAAGAAAACGGTTCGTTAGATCGTAATGTAACTTTGCATGGTTTTTGGGGGTATATTCAACTGTAAAAGGCACACGCAACATTAGTCATTTCATGAAGATTTGAATTTCAGCCGTTGATGTCCTGAAAAACCATCAATTACCCGTTTTTTCGTGTTTTTTTCAAATTCATGTCAAGGATAAAAATGTTTTTCTCAAAAATCGCAGCAGAACCTTTTAGGGGGTTTATTCCAGTTTTCAGAACCGCCCTTAGATTTTCTGTGCTACCGTTGGTGGCTAAGACATCGTCGATCAAAAACAAAAGGGTCCTTTTTGATTTAAAGTTCGATATCTCAGCAGCAAATGGTCGTATCGAGATTTAAAAAAAAGCAAATTGAAGCTGAATAAGCAAGCTATCCGGTCCATAGCATGGCTAAGTTAGAAAAAAATTTTTCAAGCTCGTGGATTTGAAAAAAGAAGCAAAATTTTCTTCTCACACTACTTCCTAAAATTGCGCGAAACATGTAGCTCTAAATTTTTTTTTTGCCGAAATATCTCAAAACTAGAAACTTGAAGCTTCAAAATGCTTTTTTTTAGACCTCGATTAGACCATTTTTCACTGAGATACAGCATTCTGAAAAATCACTAAAAAGTCGGAAATATTTCTTGACCCTTTTAATTTTTTCCATTAGTGTATTAACGGACATTTTGATTACCGCAGTTTCACTCTCCGAATTAATGCATCAGCTTAATACTAGACCTAATTATCGTCATGATAGAACATTGAACAACTCTCGGCAACCTTTTGACCTACATCCTGTCAGTCACAATAAAAAAGTGAAAGTGCAAAGTGTACGTTCATAACCGCGTTGCCGCGATCTCAGCCAGTCGGTAGCGCTAATTTTTACAACTTTTGACTATTTAAATTGAGCCACCGAATAACGGATAGTCAATGACAATTTATATTAGGTTGACGACGCGGGTCAACAAACCCGTATCGTTGCTGACGCGTCTTTTATAATGCAAATTTACGTTCTGCCGTCCACACGCTTAGTCGACTTTTACCATGATACCTCATGATTGTTGTGGCCTAATTTAAGTGCAATTGGAAACGTACCGTGTCTATCGAAAACTTGACCCGAAAAATAACACACGTTAGTACTTCCAATGATATTGCTATAAAGTTTGTTATACGAGTAATTCGAGTACGCTTATTTATTCTCGAGAGTTCTTACAAGCAGATTAAACATTTTGAAATCGGCGCGTGGCTAAATTAAAGCTAAAAGGTTCATAATACACAGCTTGTAGGTGCGTTTGACATTGCTAGTAATTGCGTGAACGTTCATCTTTGATATAAACCTTTTACTAAGCAGTACCAGCTTTATGGTGCTGGATTCCCTATACGCCAACTACGCCACAACGTAAGGCAGCGAATTTGGGAGGAAAAGGAATCAAAGCTGTTACTGACAGGGGGCAGTCCTCATACTGAAAGCGCGAGAAGCCTAAAACAATAGTTTCCGCGAGCCAAAAATCCGCCACTGCATGTTTTGTATAACAAACTTTTTTATATGTAATTTTTCAGTTAAAACTTTAACTTCAGATTCTGTGTTAGTACGATAGTCTTTTGAATACCAGCGCGTCTTGTCTTCTCGAGTTTGCTTCTCGACGCGTTGAGGATAAGGCAGATCTCACCCCAAAAAAACGGATGTTCGTGTATTTTTAGAAGAATAATATATGTAAATTTTATCTCGCCCCTCTCTCTCCTACGTATCCACTTAAACAATGCTTTATCAATAACTGGATTATTTACTATTTCTCTCTGTTTACCAGATAATACTGTTGACCTATATGCTCGAAAAGCTTACTATTAACTAGACGAAATCGATTTCCTCTTCCTCACTTTTTTATCAGCATTCTAGACACGTATATCACCCGGCTGGCGTAAGTTTGTTTGACAATTTGTCTTTTAGTCGGTTAGGAAACCGGGGTCTGGTATCCGGATTATAGAGGCTGTATTATAAAAGTCTCAAGGCGTGATTAATAGTTACCTTATCGTTGACGTAACGCAGGCTGTTACGCAACGACTATATTTGGACCTTTACATATATTTCACTCGCGGTGAATCACTCGGAAGAACATAATAATAAATTCCCAGGATGAAAAAAATATTAATAAGTATGATGCCTTGCGAAGATAAGACTCAATTGTTTGGACACCTACGTTTTTATGTAGTATGTTTAAGTGATTAAACAACTCTTATTAATAGTTTTATGAAATGACTATAACGAAAATGCTTAATATTTGTCGAACAACTGGTTGTGAAAAGCTTTTAAATAATTCGGGAACATTTACATACTTTAAACAAAACTGCGTAGATTTTATAAAACTTCCCCAGAATGTAAATATTGTCACAAATTCTTGTTTTATATGTCAATGTATGTATTACTTAGTTTATTGCAATATGGCCGTACTTCAACGAACTGAAATTTAAAATTCGCGTTAATTATATTTATCAAGAGTGTAGTTGTATATTTTACAAGCAAGTAAATAGCACATGGCGGCAAATGACGTAATGAACTCAAGGCTCCGTCCATAATAATGTACATATGTTCGACACCAGTAAAAAAAAAACGTCCACGTGACTCGACCGCCAGCTTTTCGTACAGAAAAATTGCGTAACGCCGGTTATTTATCCTTTTATATCTATAAATAGACGTAAATACGATTTGAATAAAGTCAAATTATATCACCAGTCTAATTTCATTAGAATGGTTAGGATTCCAGTAAGTCGATACGCGAAAGCCTAAAAGCATCCTTTTAGCGGCCGGATTTGGGTCCCCTCGATGTTAGTTAACTTTTTTACGGTATTTAAATTTATTTTTTCGGCCCGAGATGATTGCGGAGAAAGCTGATTCGACCGCCGCCGCTAATAAAATGAGAAATGATAATACTGCACGGTAGTTTGTTAACCTCTCCTAACTCGAGTTTTTGTTTATTGTATCCAAACTGATAAAGTGTATGAGCAGTAAAAACAAATAACGTTATATGTATGTTGGTATGGCGAAAGTAGGTGCCTACGCTTTATTTGTTCTAGTTCCAAAATCTCCGCAAAAAAAGTAACGTATTGGGTCAGATTTCTTTTGTACTGAATTTTTTGTTGTGTACGTCTACGTGTATGTATGTACATGACGTACATATGTATTAATCGCCCTGTAAAATATGTGAGTCATGCCATCTTTCAGTATGAAAATACAAGAATTCCAAATTTCGCCAGTCGCCAGTGGATCAGAGATCAGATGTTTTTAATATATTTTATAATATTTTTGACAATAAATTTCGAATTAATGTCTTTAATGTAAAAAATGTCCTTAAACATCCAGTAACCGTCGACATTATGAGATGAAAATATGTGTGTGAAAAAGGTTACCTTGTACGTACAGTATCATTAAAATTAACCGTCCAAATATAGTTTGAGAAACTTGAATGCTAGAAGTTAATTATTACATTCCTACAAAATGTGTCATCCGTCTCATCAAGTCTGTAGATCCATTAATTTGGACGAGTTTTTGTTAAGTCGCCCACATACGGTTTGGGTGTTTCTTAGATTAAAAAACCGTGGCCTAAGGATTCACTAATCACTATTTAAATTTTTCCAAATATCCCGTCGAAATACACCAAATCATTTGCGAAGCAAGAATTAAACTCCTTTCGGCCATTGAGAATAACACAAAAGCATTTATTTATAAACCTCAAAATACGACATAATATGGTTATTTGTTTTCCATTTCAATCTAGAGCACGACAGCTTCAATGTAAATATTAAACTAAGTTTAAATAATTCCCAATCTTTCGAATGAACTGTCAATATTTCATACATTTTTTTAAATAATGGGAAAGAGTTCTTGCAGGAAAGTAACAAATATACAGGAAGTTCTATTTAAAAAAAAATCAGTGGTTGTTGCGTTTTTTTTTTACTTATCCTGAACCCTGTACATATAGTATGTACACCACACGTATGTACGGTAATATCGATATCACACAAACCCATGATGTTATTGGCGTTCTATTTTGAGCAGTAGTACCTACAGTAATTAACTTACCGCATAAGAATCACGTATTTGTCATGTTTCCTGTTGTTGCTGATAAGCGATCATTTTATCTACTTTACAATGGGTTAAATGTTGTAAAATTATTCTAGAAATACCTACTCTATGGAAAAGACGCACAAAAAGCGCAAAACTTGAACAATTATTAATTATCAACTAGATCAAGTGTAGACAGTTATAACTGTTGCACACATTCCAAGAAAATTAAAATCCAACAGAACTAGATTTCGCATTAATTACGAACGATGTATATTGCTAAAAAGTACAAAATTATATACGGATATTTAATGTTCTATCTCGTATTATTAACTTGTTAGGCGAGATCTACAAGATATCAGAATAAAAGCTGGTTTCGTTTTTGGAAAATAAATGCTTCATAACCCAGTTGAAATAGAGGTTATACTCGTATAATGTTGGATACAGGGCGTCCACGAATTCCTTGTACCGAGAACGAAGAGTATCATTACATTTTACAGCAGTATAGTTAGTGATTACTCAAAAAATTAAGTACATACTTTATACTTCATTTTTAGCGTTTCGAATTGAAAAAAAGAAGCGTGGCACGTAAGAACCCTTTTTTACGTATATTTGTATTTCTCAGGCCTCGACCATAGACGGCAGACGAAAAGGCGCCTGCCTCTTCTGCCAGGAATACTTCATGGAACTCTACCTGCTAGCCGAACTCAAAACGATCAGCCTAAAAGTTACGACAGTGGACATGCAGAAGCCTCCCCCCGATTTCCGCACGAACTTCGAGGCCACCCCTCCGCCCATCCTCATCGATAGGGGGATGGCCATTCTGGAGAACGAGAAAATCGAAAGGCACATCATGAAAAACGTACCCGGCGGCCACAATCTTTTCGTTCAGGTAAACCATCGTCTTACAGTCTGATTTAAGGGGTAACACCACCACCTTGTGGGGTCAAAATCAAGGCTCATTTTCTCGAATTTATTGTAGGAAGGCAAAAAGATTTATTGAAATTCAGTTTTTTAGACGCGTTACACATCTTTTAAAGTACACAAAAATATTTTTTTAAAGTCTTTTAAGAAAAATGGGCATCAGCTCTTGGAATGTTTTTCCCAAAAGATTTTGAAATTACGTCGAAAAATCTAGTGCACGACGGTGGAACTTTTCGAAATATTAATTTAAAAAAAAAATGGCATCAGTTTAAGGAAAAAAACACGTTTTTTTCGGAAAAAATCGGCCGAAAATCGGCTACAAAATTCCGGAAAATTTACAAAATCCAAAAAGTTCTACGGGCGTTCACTAGAGAATTTAATTTTCTAGCTGCAGTTAAAATTTCAAGTCGATTGGTTGAAAATTGTAGGCGCTAGCTTTACGGCCAGCTCGAAAAACATGATTTCGAGAAAAACGCGTTTAACGTTTCAAGTACGTATATTTCAATGTAATTTTTTATTTACCACTAATCGGCGATGCCTGGGCCATACAAATATGCTTCCTCAATTCAAGGTTTTCGTGCTGTCCTTCTGCTGTTTCCTGCTTTCATGTCCTTCTAATTCAAGGTATACTGTGTTTACGAAGGGAATAGTGACCCCTACTGCATCGATATCCAACGCGCAGAAATTACTAGTTAAACAGCACCGTGACTTCACTCGGAAAACCGAATTTTTCGGCCACTATAAAAATTTTCCCCCGCATAAAACCTTTTTGGATATCATTTTTGGATAGTTAAGGAAGCATTTAAGCCTATAAAAAAATGGTCAAAAAAAATTACAAGGTAATCTGTTACCCCTTAATATATATATATTTTTTTTAGAATTTTAATATTAACAGAACAGATACAATAAATGCCCACTATATGCAGCCGTGCATATTCTAAATTTACCGCACCTACATACATATATCAAAGGTGTTAACACCGCTTAACCAAATGAAAATATCATTTGTTGACAGTTTACGAGCAAATTAAAATCAGAAGCTAAATTTATAACCAGACGAATTAAGTGTGACAATGCTTTTGCGCCATGCTCGGGACGATGATAAGCCCATAAAATCTCATCGGATTAGTTGTTGGTTATGACCTTTTGGAGAACAGCTGTTACATAATACTTTCATTGTTATGTATGTATGTACCTTCTTTGTTTGAAGTCCTTTGTTTCATTGCTGTTTAAGTTCAGGCCCAACAGTGTCTCAAAAAATTATCAGCACCATAATGAAGAATACACAGGGTATTATGTGATTCTATGTCATAAAGGAATTTCATGGGGAAATAATTTATTGTAATATATTATACCAGATGTGACAATCATTAAGGCACCTAATGTACAGATGGATTTAGGACAGTAGGAAGTCGAATTAAAATTGAATTGAGTTAAAATTGGGACGGCCATTGCCAGTCATCTTATATCATCCTTTTAAAAAACAATTTAATTAATGTTTGTATTATCTTGTCATTATTTTGTTAATTATTGTATTGCAATACACTGAGGCTTGAGTCTATAGTAAAGTTTAATTTCAAGTTACATATTTTATCCATGGACCAAAGTTCATTCCATTCATTGTATTTCATTTTGGTGGGATACACTTTAAATAAATCCTACGAAATTGTGTTTATTAATATTTATTGCTCTTAAAAATCGTTGAAACATTCAATAGATATGACACAAAATATTTTAACACATTATAAGATGATTGACTGTGACAGACAGTAAAAATTCACAAAATATTTTGAACAGCTTAATGTAGAGCTACCTGCATTGTTAAATCCATTAATTTTATTATCGTTTGTAGGAGGCGTAATTTTATACTCACTTGTTGTTAAGGTCACCCTCAATGCTGAACTCAAAATTAATTCTATTATAAATAACCTTCCATATTGGCAAAAAAATGTCTATGAAACGGTATTACTTAGATAGACTCTTGTTAAAACCGTTTAAGCGTAATTACAAACACCTTTCTCTTGTCGCTAGCGTTGACTCTATTTTTGTCAAACCGAACTGGTTCAATAATGGATGTTGTTTTAAAAAGGTTACTGTTGAGGAAACTGATAACGAGAGCATCCAAAAAAACGTCATCAAAGTTGGCCAAGAAAAAAAAAGATGTACCTATTTCTATTCTGAATCGAATTTATAACCTGATTTACTCGTCAAGACTGTCACATCATATGACAGCCATTGTTTATTTTACAAATTGTCACAGTCGCGTGTCAAAAGTTTGACATAACCAAAGATTAGACATGACCGCTTTTCCATCTTTTTGCCGAGTTGTTTTCTAATGTCTACAACATAAAAGAAATTGGAATGGTCCATTTAAAATTAATGTCACATGAATGGAATTCAAAAAACTAAAACATATTCTAATAACAAAAAAATAGACACCGTTCATTTAAATGTGACGAATTCTGTTTTTGTCTGTTTTACGGTTGTCTAGGACTTTTCTGCCTGCAACAATGTGTAAATATATGAAATTGGTGAAGTTATTTCTTCCGGGTTTTGCCGTGGTCGTCTAAATTGACTTGACGTTTCGCTGATCATGCTGTTAACTTCTTCAGAAGGTTTCTAAAGACAGTATTTAGAACTTTCTGAAGAAGCTGGCAACATGATCAGCGAAACGTCAAGTCAATTTTGGCGACCGTGGCAAAACCCGGAAGAAATAACTTCACCATTGGACAACGGCCGTGAAAGCCTGCATTCTACCATAAATGAAATTGCTATTTATCGATTTGCCCGTTCGTTGTAACGTCACGGATCTCTCCTCAGGATAAGGAGGTGGCCACGTTGATCGAGAACCTCTACACAAAGTTCAAGATGTACGTGAGGAAGTTCGAGTCGCCGGACACCACGGAGAGCAGGCAGCCGCTGCTCTCGCACCTGGAGCGCATCAACGACTTCCTGGCGAAGCGGGGCACGCGCTTCCTCACGGGCGACACCATGTCGTGCTTCGACTGCGAGCTGATGCCCCGGCTGCAGCACATCCGCATCGGCGCCAAGGCGTTCCGCAAGTTCGAGATCCCCACCAGGTTCGCGGCGCTCTGGACCTACATGGCCAACATGTACGAGCTGGAGGCGTTCATCCAGAGCTGCCCCGCCGACCAGGACATCATCAGCCACATCAAGAACCAGCTGGGCCTGCGGACGACGGCCCGGATAGAGCTGGAGACGCCCGTCTACACCACCGCCATTCCCGTGCTCTCGGAGTCGTAAGCGCCTCGAGTCCGAGCCAGCCGAACCGCTTTTCTACTATTTTAACCTTAGACCTAGTCAGGGGAAAAAGTCCGGGCGTGTTCGCGGGGCGCTTTTTCCCTTAACTGATTCTTCAAAAAGTACATAAAGCATATGTACGCAAATCATTTTACACGATGTGATGAAGGAGTAATATTTATATATCAGTTGATTTTTTTTGTACATAAATATTTCAGTACATTTCTTTTTTGTTTCAGAAACTATTCTACTTTATTTTTTTTTTGTTTTACTTCTGAGCCGAAGATTTTTTTATCCGCATTTCTGCTTCTACGTTTCCTTTAGATTCTTTTATTAAATTATGTAACGTTACTTTCTTTTTCTAGAGGTACTTATATCGTACCGGATTAATTTAATAGTTGTTAAGGTATATGTTATTAGTATTTTTATTGTACCGGATATCCAGCAAAGTCGTTAGGATTTAAGGATTTTGTGAAAGTATCCCTAAGTAAAGTTATTACTAAATAAAGGTATAAAACATCACATTTTTTTATTTGCTAATAATTAAAAAAACAACAACCTACCTGACCCCCTGTTGGAAACAAAATATACAGGGTGTCTCCTTTTATTTATGTTTAAAAGGGCATCGACAACTGTTTTTTAAGATTCATCTCCATGGCCTACTACGATTTTTTTATACCCTCGAAACGACCATTTAGCAATTTTTTTATTTAAAATCTGAATAAATTGCGTTAATCAGGACTTAAAACCCACACACGCGAAAATTGAACAAAAAATATACAAAGTGTTTCGTGCTATACGATCTCAAAGTTGAGTAAAATTTTGATTTGAGCCACTAGACGAGTCAAGTGTGCCATGAAATTATATCAAGACGGCTGAATCTCGTTTGGAATCGCTTAAATTTAATTTTAACTGAACACCAAAAAGTATAGTATACCCAAAATTAAATGTCATATTATAAATTCTGGTATTATTTAATAATTGCAAAGAAATTACCACAAAAGTCAAATTGTTTAAAATTCTTAACGTCAATAAGACCAAAAAAAATTCACGCTACTTGTATGACCTACGTTTTCTGTTTGTACTGTACATCAAGAGCACATTAACAAATGATCTTTCTGAGGCGATAGTTTAAAAAATAAGACTAATCGGAGTCTGATCAATGAAAAAAAAACATCACTATACGATAAAATTTTATTTTAAACGTTTGTTGATATGTTTAAACTTTTAATAATACTTGAACTATAATCTACAGGTATCATTAACAATTTGATAAAAGAAATTATCAGAATGGTTACATCAACAGTATCGATAATATCATCGATTATTGCAGAGAGACGATGTAATTTTACAAGGGTAAAGTGTAGAATTTTAAATAAAAAAATACATTTCTATTTTAACGAATATCTCTAGATAAGCGACCAAAAATTAAGGTAAATAAAAATTCCACATTCTTCTCATACCACAGAGTAATATTGGTCTCATTTAAAAAAATATATCACTACTTAAACCTTTCTAAATAGGTTCCCCATAAAAGTGGTCAAAAAAAAAATTCATGAAAATATCAGAAGGAAAAAAATGGCTAATTAGTATGACAATAGTTACTTTCGGAAAGATACAGGGTGAGGAAATACTTTCAGTGGGTATTTGTTCTCAAGAAGTACTAGAACATTACCTATTGACATCTATGCGTATACAGAGCGTCTACTTTTATTCATGTACAAATCTATAAAATCCTCATTTTTCAAGATAGTCGATTAAACTTTTTTCTGTTTAAAGAGCATCGAAAACTGCTTCTCCTAACCATAGTTACCGACGTTTTTAAAATTCATCGCCCTGGCCACCTATGATTTTGTTATATCCCTGAAATTAAATATATCCTTAAGGACTCAATCATGACTCCTCAAAACCCCCATTTGCGAAATTTAAAAAAAAAATACAAGCTGTTTCTTCCTATATGGTCTCAAAATTGAGCAAATCATTGAGTTTGAGAGCCGCTAGGCGAGTCAAGTGTGCCATGGAATTATGTCAAGATAGTTGAATGTCATCTTGAATCATTTAAACTCAATCTTGACCTAACTGTAGTAGACAAAAAAGTATTTTTTTTGCCATTTAGCTGCCTATTAATAATAAACACTTACATATAGTAGATCAAAACCATGTTTTTGTCTACGACAGTTAAGTCACAATTAAATTTAAGTGATTCCAGATAACGTTTGACTGTCGTGACATAATTTCATGGCACACTGAGTCAAGTTGCTAGACGCAGTGTCTAGCAACTCTCATATTTTTTGCGATCATGTAGAAAGAAACACCTTGTACATTATTTGTTTAAATTTCGCATATGGGGTCTTTGAGGAGTCCTGATTAATGCTATGCATTCGGATTTTAAATAAAAAAAGTCACTAAAGGCTTATATTGAATTTCGTGGGTATAAAAAAAAATCGTAGCATGCCATGGGGATTAATATTGAAGGTGACGAATCAGAAGAAGCAGTTTTCGATGGCCTTTAAATAAAATTGTCTTGAAAAATACATAAATAAAAGTAGACACCATCTAGGCAATAAATAAATTTTATAAAAATATATTTGCCTAAATTAAGCTAATACGCCAGTGGTTTGCTGGTTTTGACCAGATGAATAAACTTAATGCGATGGGAATACGCCTTCTGCGGCAGGAGAGAGCATAGACACATGTTCGTTATCAGAGCCGTCAAACCCCAAATCCTTCGTTTACCTCCTAGAAACACAGGTACAGAGTACGCGCCCCTAAATTGCGTGTAGCCAGTCTTGCAGGGGTTGCACAGGTCCTCCAGCGGCACGGTGAACACCTCGTCGACCTCCGTAGGGTTCACATTTAGACTTCCAGGTTCTATGGCATGTTTTATCCTTCCGAGAACAGGCAGCACGCAGGTCTCCCCCTTGGTAACTATTAAATTGCCGCTGCCCCAGACCTCGATTTGGTCCATGTCGATGCCGAGTTCCTCGTTCGTTTCTCGCAGTGCCGTTTCCTCCAAACACTTGTCGTCCACGTCTTGCATGCCGCCGGGAAAACTCACCTGGCCCCTGTGCGATCTCAAATGTGGCGCTCTTAGAGTGTACAGCAGCGACACCTTGTCGTCGACCACGCAAAGCGGAATCAAAACAGCTGCTTTCTTGGCCGGTTGGTGAGTGTGCAATCTTATCGGCTTCATATTGGCGAATTTATCAATGGTTGTTTTAATATTGTCCTCACTAAATACGTGTTCTGCAGAAAATAAACTCGAACATCTCTGGCCCAGTGATTTTTTTACTATTTCGCGAGATACGAAAAACATTTTTGTGTTTACTTATGTATGAGAACCATTACAACAAAATTTTGATGATACGCGATCACTGACAACTGCACCGTGACAGCACTCTGCAATTGAACAACGTGATGCAGTCGCGTGTGTTTGGACTGTTTCCAGTTATTTAGGAATTAATCGGTAATTTGTTGCTGATACTGGTAAAAGTCATATGACGGCATTACGAAGATGCGATTAGTGATATCCTTTTCCTTATTAGTTCCCTTAACTTTTGACGTAAAGATAATTCCAATATGTATGTACGATTAAATTGTGACACTAGGACGCAGCGTTGCCACGTTGACGACATTGCATAGATTTTTTATGGGCCTTCGAAGTAGAGAACGGGCCATTTTCATTTTGGGTTTTGTAAAGACTGTTTTACACGTATCAATTTATTGCACAATAGATCGTACAAGTTGACCCTCAGTTTATTTGAATACGCGTAAAACAGAAATTGTGCCCAATTTTGTACAATAAATTGTAGAATTAGAACTTCCTCTAATTTCTTGGCCAATTTTAGGAATATTCAGTAACTTTTTACATTTATTTAATTGCACCAACCTCGTAATTTTCAGTTACATTTTCAAGCTTTTGATAAGAGTGGCTTAAATTAATAACAATAACCCTTTATATTCTGCGCCTATGTTTTATTGTTAAAATGATAAACATGCGACGTTCTCTTCAAAATGAAAGGAAGGTTTGCATGTTAAAAGAAGTTAAAAATTGGAGAATTCATTGAAAAAGAAATTCTACAATTTATTTTGCAATAAATTGGCACGTGTAAAACAATCTTGAACACTTTTAAAATATACCTAAAACTTGACAATTAATTGAAAAATAAATTCTACAATTTATTTTGCAATAAATTGGCACGTGTAAAACAGCCTTAAAATGAAAAATTGATCCATGTTTACAAAATATATTTTAATTTATAGTCTGCAAGAGTACAGGTTACAAACATGTGTATACAAAAATAACATTCATACCTTCATCGTGTGCGTGTGTGGTATGATTTATTATAAATTTATGTGTTATACAGGGTGAGTCACTTTTTTGTAGCAGGACTTTTTTTAACATTCGATAGAATGCGATATTTTGAGAAAAAAACTTCCTATAAATATATGGTCTATCCAGCTTCATAAAGGAGATACGGGGTGTTAAGATTTCTGTTTTTTTTTTTAGTTTTCTTACAATATTTTCTGAACGGAATGGTATTTTCGCTTAATATTTTACACACGCTTTAACCTCAACAGAAGCAACAATTTGTATTGATTTTGTCGAAAACACTATACTGGAAGTTGTTTTTCTCGGGTGCCCAGATTATTTAGATTAACAGAACTATTTTATCGTACGCCATTGACCTTATTTGACTAACATTTATAAAACAATTATATTAGCTACAATTTTGATCTCTTGCAATTTTGCGCTAACTGTGACGGTTTTCGAGATATTGGTCATTTTTAGTCTGATGATGCATCTCCTTACATGGCAACGAAAAAATTTTATTTTTTAGTTTTCATTTTATTTTTTAACGAAGTGACCTGGGCATCCGAAAAAAGTGTCATCCTGGGCATACAGTATAGTATTTTCGATAAGAACATTAAAAATATTGATCTCATCCATTTTAAAACATGTCGTGCACCGTAAAAAATGAAACTTTAACACCCTGTATCTTCTTTATGACCATATGTTCTTCTAGATAGACCATATGTTTATATGAACTTTTTTTGTCAAAATACAATTTCATGCTACAAAAAAGTGACTCACCCTGTATAAGTGGATAAACTAGATACTTATTCCATTATGAACATTGCGTAAAATACTGAAGTTAGAATGCGGTTAATTCTCTAATAACCGTTACATCTGAGCCTTATAATATAATTCGGGAATTATTTTTTTTTCCTTCTAAAGGTCTCGACTCTTGGTCGTTTACTATTTCCTTGTAAATGCTCTGCAATTCGTCCGGATCGCCGCACCGGCCGTAAGCGGCGATTTGCAGATCCGGCGCCGCCCTTCGTTTCGTGCAGTCCAGTTCGCAGGGGTTCCCGTAGGTTTGCCCGTCCGACCCGCACACAGGGATGTAGATCCTGCTGCAGATGCAGATGGAATGCACTCCATTCTCCTCCGAGACTTCGGCTACGTCGTCGGCCGAACACCCGGTCAGCAATAGCACTCCGATCAGAAGATACGAATGAGCAAATCTCATTTTGTTTTCTCGACGAAAGATATGGCGCAATTCTGTATACCACATACTTATCAAGAGATAAATTAAAAACTTGAACGTGTGACACCTTTATTATATGTACATTTTAAGCGTTATCATCCAAGATTATCTCGAGAAGTTTAGATACGCGTCAATTATGCTTATTTATTAATAATAGTTTTATGTCGCAAACCGCAAGTATAAATTGCAAACTGAGTCACAAATAAATGCTAATAATATATGGAGTATGTGTATT
This sequence comes from Aromia moschata, assembly GCA_029963805.1. Taxonomy (NCBI): domain Eukaryota; kingdom Metazoa; phylum Arthropoda; class Insecta; order Coleoptera; family Cerambycidae; genus Aromia; species Aromia moschata. Next base: position 1,844,092 of record JAPWTK010000055.1, on the reverse strand, counting down.
TATAATAATGCGCTTTAATAATAAAAAAGGTATAGATTATTTTAGTCATTGTTTGCACAATTAATGATTAATATACCCGCAAGCATGTCACGCATATCAAATCAGGATATTATTGTGGGGAGATTTCATTAGTACTTCAAAAAGTACATATTTAGACTATGAACTCTATTGATGCAAGCAATGATTTAATTTTCTGTTTACTGCTTTTACTAGATAATTCATATTATTCTATAATACACTAAAATAAATGACTAGTTTAATCTGACATTTAAATTCTAGAGTATTTATTAAAATATTTTTAACCCCAATCCATCATTGATTTTTGTGTGTGAAAAATATTACAGGTAGCTGTTATATCTACGAATTACATTTATTGTATAAATTATATAATACATAAATGTGGCTTACTAAAAGAATGTGAATAGTTTTTAAATTTGTTGTGTTTTCATATTTTAAGGTAACTTCTTGTCTCATAATTGTCGGCGCCATCTAGTGAGACTTAGTCAAATTTAGATGAATCCATTTTAAACAATACAGAAAACTGTAACAATTAAAATGTAGATGCAGTTTTCTAAATTGAATTTTTCACTTACCAATTTTACAGTTTCCTGTACATCTCAGCTACCGAATGCAATATGACTGACTTGTCTAGTTCTGAGTAGGTCTTACTAGATGGCGATAAAAGATATCCAACAGGAGAAGGAAAAAAAGCGGTTATTCTCCTGATATAATTATTGTTTTGTGGCCTACTAAAAGAATGCAAATAGCCTTTAAATTTGTTGAATAAGTTTCGCATTTTAGAGTGACATCTTTTCTTATAACTGTTGACGCCATCTAGTGAGGTGTAGTCAATTCTAGATGAAGCGATTTTAAACTGTACAGAAAACTGTAATAATTATTATTTAGAAGCTGCAGTTTTCTACACTAAATTCCCTTTGACTTATTGTTAGTAGTTTTCTATATCATTCAGCTTCTGAATAGGGTGGCCAGATGGCTGACGCATGCAGGTATGACCAATTCTGACTAGATGGCGCCAGTAGGCACTAGGGAAGGAAAATACACTCGATTCCCTCTTAAGTCTCCTTCGCTTAATTCACTTTTCCTCTTAGTTCACCACTTTTTCCCTATTATGTCACGAAACTGTCCCTCTTAAGTTGCTGCCTGTAAAAGTTTTAGAACTACGTTTCGAAATTGGATTCTCGCATGAATATGTACATTTTTATTGAAAAAAAATGATTGCGTAATACATTAGATATATACACCTAACCTTTAAAATAGGTTAGATGTCTTTTAAAAATATTTAACCATTAAAATATTTAATTTAAAATAATTCAAGTGGAAAATTGAACTTTGTCACGCACGACTTGGTATACTTACGTTGATTCTTTCGTTCAGCTGGCTCATTTTTCATTATAACAGGTGCTGTGGTAAATCTAAATTTCTTTTTGCAACTAAAAACACGAAAAAGTTGAGGTTAGGATCGTGACTTAAGAGAGAATGAATTTCGCGACTTAATTGAGATGATACACGGATTTGGTGACTTAAGAGGGAAACGAGTGTATTAGCTTTATAATTTTCAGACGTAAACTCCACAACAAATTGCATTGGTAACGAGAAGATATGAAATGAAAACGAAAAATATAGCATACTTTTTATATAAAATATGACAAATTAAAAAACACTGCAACAATCAAAACTTCAACTTTCCCTCTTTGGAAAGCAATGCTTTTTCCACCATTTTCGCCCTAGTCTCCAGCAAGTCCCTCTGCTCCTCGGGCACGCTCTCGGACTTGAGGTTCTTCAGCAGGAAATGGTGTATGAAGAGACGCAGACTCTCCCTGAAGAGCTTCAGCTTGTCCGACTGCGCCACCTTGTCGAACACGGAGAGGCACGCGTCGGCCTCCTCGTGCAGCAGCACCCCCAGCAGGATCTGCCGCATGAAGCGCAGGTTGACCTTGTCCAGTTCCCCAAACTGCACCACCTGAAAGGAGAGGGAGCATCGGATCGAACTCGAACGCAGTATTAAAGAAAAATACGAGGCATTACCTTCAGGGTGGATATCGAGAGGCCCTTCTCTATAAACAGGTGGGTCAGCATCTTTGCAAGATTGGAAATTTGCGAGCCAGAGTGGTTACCGAGAGCTTTCAGTTTGTCCCACACCGAATATTTTATCGTCATCTGAAAAACGCAGCGCGTTTAGACGAGGGAAAGTCAACTCACGCAAGTTACTTTCGCCAACGTTTACCTACCTGGTATTTTCTGTCGTATTCGCAGAATTTTTGTGCCAAAACGGCGTAATATGGATTGTAATTTTTCTCATGCAAACAGCAGTGCAGCAAAACATTTATGATTTCCCTTTCCTGCTGGTTCTTCAGGCCTAGGCGTAAGAGCTTCTCGAACGCGTCCAGATAATCCTAAATTGAAAAAAAATGTAAAATATACAGTGCGTCTCTTTCGCGATTAGTACAGCTCTGTAAAATGGCTAGTTTTAGTCTAACTTTAATATTTTTTTTTTAGATAATTGCCAATGAAAAATTAAATTTTATGGCGAATCGGTAAATTTCTATTACGAAAATCAAGGCTAACCTTGCAATTTTTTTGAAGCGAAAATTCAAGAAATCATGTTAGGGATTTTTTTGTTCAGGAAAACTAAGTAAGTCACTGTATTCAAAAACCCCTAAAATGGGCTTGTACCGAATTCCATCTCAAGTTAGATAAATTCCTTCACTATCCAAGAATGATATACAAAAGGTTTTACGTGGGAGAAAATTTTTATAGTGGTCGAAAAATTCGGTTTTCAGAGTGAAGTCACGGTGCTGTTTAACTAGTAATTTCTGCGCGTTCGATATCGATGCAGTAGGGGTCACTATTCCTTCGTAAACACAGTATACCTTGAATTAGAAGGACATGAAAGCAGGAAACAGCAGAAGGACAAAACGAAAACCTTGAATTGGTAGGACAGTTGTATGGTCCAGGCATCGCCGATTAGTGGTAATTATAATATAAATATTATAATAAAATATTATATCGAAATATACGTACTTGAAACGTTAAACACGTTTTTCTTGAAACCATGTTTTTCGAGCTGGCCGTAAAGGTAGCGCCCACAATTTTCAACCAATCGACTTCAAATTTTAACTATAGCTAAAAAATTAAATTTTCTAGTGAACGCCCGTAGAACATTTTTATTTATAAAAATTTACCGATTTTATAGCCGATTTTTTCCGAAACAACGTGTTTTTTTCTTTAAACTGTCGCCATTTTTTTTTTAAATCAATATCTCAAAAAGTTCTACGGTTGTCCACTAGATTTTCCGATGTAATTTCAATGTTTTTTTATTTTTTTTTTCTAGATGCACAACTACGACCTGTATATTTACGGCCAGGGAGGTCATAAAAAAGAAGATGTTTCATTCCGAGAACTGTTGTGCCGCCATTTTGTTTTTAAATGACTTTAAAAAAATATTTTTGTGTACTTTAAGAGATGTGTAGTGATGTCTAAAAAACCGAATTTCAATAAACTGTTTTGCCTTTCTACAATAAATTCGAGAAGATGAGCCTTGATTTTGACTCTACAAGGTAGTGTTACCCTTTAAAGGACTGTATATTAAGAATTCTATATAAATGTATTCAATTTTGCAAAAAAAATCTCTAATACAATTTTTCGAATCTTTGCTACACAATAATTGCAAAGTAGGCCTTGATTTTTTTTTATAGAAAACTACGAATTTGCCATAAAATCACCGAAATTTTGAATAGACTAGAAGGAATGCATTCGATTTGCTCTATGCCTGAAAAATGGTATAAACAAAGTGATACCAATATGGCGGTTTCGCCAGAAACACAAACTTGAAATTGACCCTGAAACATTTCTCTACATAAGCCATAGCCTCAAGAGTGCTTCTGTGTTCAATCACCATATAGTACCTAATAATAATCAATGTTTTGTATTACAATTTGAAACTAAATAACAGTTCAAAATTGTCAAACACCAAATTAACCGTGAAACGTCACTCCCGGCATATTTCCCTTGTTTCCTCGGCTGTTGCGCCAACCCTGCACTGTATTATTATACAACGGTATTTAGCCTTTAAAGAGACAGATAACCATTACGATTAAGAGCTAATTTTAACATACGAAACAAAATAAAATCAAAGAAACACTTTGCTTCACTCACTGTTACACCAATATGGCCACCTGACATTAGATGTGCCAATGTGACAATATGCACATTCCCTCTAGTCTATTCTTTATTTTGGTGCATGAAATGCAGTTTTTCACGAGCAACAACTTAAAAAAATTAATATTAAGGGCCGACTAAAACTAGCCACTTTAAAGAAGTGCACTAATTATTCCGTTTGGGCCACACTGTATCTCTTACATAAGCACATTCTAAATAACAGACAAAAAAATATAACAGCAAATAAAAACACAATACTGCGTAAGATTGATTTGGAATTGAAAATACGTACGCACCTCTGCGGACATTATAATGCAAAAGATGTTCCTCCGCACGTCCGTGTTCATCCGTTGTTTCGCTGCCAGAGCCAGCAACTTCTCAGAGAACTCATCGGACTTGCCGACTCTTTTGGGCTTGTCGTTATTTTCTGACACGTTATTGCCTGCCCACGCGGAACCAACCACCCACCACTTGCCCCTCTCTTCGGCTGGAAAATAACCGTAAACAATCATTGGAAATAACCACATCACGCGAATTAGGGTACCTATTCTAATACTCATTTAAAAAGAACATTTTTTTCTTCTGCGTTACCTTTCAGTAAGTCTTCTAAGGAAATGTTCAGTTGCGTAACGTAATTTCCCTTCCTGATGAATCCCTTCATGACCTTCTTCAAATGGTCCGGATACGAAGTATCGTAGTTGGGTATCTTGGAAACGTTATTATTTTTCACGGCCAGCAGAACATCCAGCATAAATTTCACTCTCGGGCTGAAATTCAACGTATAAACGACAGCTAAATCTCACCAAAACGTATAATACATATAGCCTAGGAAAGATAGCCAAAATAGATCCAATTTTTTCAAAAAATTCCTCAAGCGTTAAAAAAAATTCGGTAATTAGGTAAAAAATAGTGCAATTTCAGTGCACTAGTTTTGGATCAAATCGGTTGTAGGAACATAACCAAAAAAATTCATAAACGTGTGAAAAACCGTTTTTTTCACTTTTTAAGTACCAAAAAAAAATATTTCAGAAAAACAAAAAATAACACATTATAGCTCTTAAAAAGACGTAGAAAATCAGTTTTTTCTATGTCTTCTAGAAAAAATTTTCTATCTTTCCTAGACTAATAACAACATACTTGTCCTTTACGTTTTCCGTCGCGTTCGTCGCCTGCTTTTGAAGCCTCATGATCAGGTCCTTCAAAGACAGGGGGTCCTCTTTCCTCAGAGCGAAACCGACGCTTTTTAATATGTGAAGAATACATTCGATGTCCTTTTCTTCGAATTTCTCGGACAATTTTTGCAACACCTCGTACATTAATTTTGCGTCGAAGAGCTTAAAGTTGTACAGCTGCGATATCACGTTGACGGTATTGTCTATCAGCTTATTCTCGACGTCGTGGTTCGCGTTTAAGTAATCGTCGAATTTCTTCATCGTAGTTTGTAAAAAGTGCGCTCCTAAAGAGTTACAAGAATTTGGGAATTACCTATGTGTACCTTTGTATTTATTCTGAATTAAACTAAACTGCAACTGCATATTTAAAACTACTATACAAACTTTTAATTCAAGACGATTTAAATTATCTTTTCCACTTTAAAATACTTTTTTCCCAACAACTAACATCAAACAACAATTAACTACCATTTTTTTAGAATTACTGAAATAAGGAGTAGCAAACTTATTATATGATTATTAGAAAAGGAACATTTACTTTTAGATGTATCACAATATTACGTAAATGATTCACATCACTTTCCAATACAAAATGGCATAAATCATTTTCTAATTAACTGTTTCTTTTGAGCTTTTAGCAGCTAAGCAGAACCCTCAAAAATCTTGAAATGACTTTGAAAAACATCTACAAAAATGAAGTACACAGAGTTTTAGGCAGTCCCAAAGTTAGCTAAAGTATAATATAAAGAATTTAAAGATATAAAAGGAATGGACAAACTTTATGGTCCACCAACATGCATTAAAAAAAAATGAGTAGACTCTTCGTAGGGCCGTGGCCAGACCCAAATTCTAAACAGGATTCAATGTTTTTGTACCAGGACCAAAATAAAATAAGTTTTGTCTAAGGAATTTTATTGTTATAAACGTTTTACAAAAAAATAATAATGTGACGAGAGTGGCAATGAATCATTCATGTGTCGGTCTCTGTGAGCAAGAGGCTGATGGCTAACGTACGCGGCCCGTTGTCTTAGTAAACACTGCCGCTTCAAGAGACATCTGGAATGGTCGTGGACGAACTAGTATGGCATCGATTATGTCTATCGACTTCGCGGTTAACCAGAGGGGGATATAAAACCCTGTTGTGGCCGCGGAAGAGTCAGTCTTTAAAATAAATACGTGCGGTTCGCGTTTCGTAAAACGTACGCCATAAAAATGCGGATATAAATGATCGTACATAAATTAGTATTAGTGTTAGTCAGTAGTTTATTTCGTCAATGCGCTTGCATTAAATAAATTGCGTTTTAAAAGTGCATGTTTAATTTTTCACACTAAAAGAGACCGAGTTGGGCAAAACGTTACAATAAATAATAACAACACTTCGAGGCCTTGGATTTGTTTAACTTTGGCACTGTTTCTACAGATAGATTATATACAAGAAAAGAAAATATGGGAATAAATTCAAGTGAAACATTTTACTTCCCATCCCCATAACTGTAGCTTCTACACACGGGGTAACAACTCACCTACTTCCGTACCAACGTTGGCATGTAACACGGCTATGAGCACGACGTGCTCGACCAGCAACCTTTCTGGCGTCATCACTGGCGATATCAAGGAATCCATCATTAACTTTGTCAACGTGTCATTCATGTCGTTGCGGCTGTTGTTCATGTACAGATTTTCAATTTGCGAGGCAATGCTGTGCATGTTGCCTTCCGCCAGCCTATTTAGAAGCCCTAAAAACAAGTAAGTACATAAAATCACGTAAATACAGAGTAGATTATTAGGCTTACGCTAAACATGTAACTTTTTTTTACACTAAAACCTAGAAATTGTATCTTTTCCAGTGAATGCGATATTCAAATGGGTCTGCTAACCTTTTAATTGCTTTTTCAACCTGTTTAGCTTTTCTATCCTGTTTTTGTCTTCATCCGTGCCACTTTCCAGTTTTGCCCTTACTGCTGGAGGGATGTATTTACCTTCATTGTTCTAAAAGAAATTTATAATTCTAAAAGTTCGAATATAAAATTTTTTTCATATAATTTGTTATACAGTTTTTTTTTGTTCTTATATTGCATCGAAAAACCATACAAAAATTAAGGGGAATAGCCACTGTCATGGATTAAGGATTTTTATTATTATTTTTTTGATTTGGTTTAAAGATTATACCTTGAAAATATGTGTATAAAATTTTAGGTCTAAATTCCCAAAAATTGGCCGAGTTACAGTCATTTTAGTGAGAGCAAGTAGGCCGACTGTCTTGCTCGGCGCTCCGACTAGACTGCCACGTCTCTCAGTCCTGCTAACGCATATTTTACAATAGAAGAAGCATTAGGGTTCATTCTTCGGAGAATATCTTTTGTTATATTAATCCGGTTTCTATCGGTTTTACGATATAATGGTGCTTTTATCGAATTATGTACCTAGAAGTTTGGTAGATGTACAGTAGTTCTTCAAGTTTCTTATTGAACACACATTGCTACTCTGTTACTTATTTATATTGAAAAATATCTTGTGTTTTGTAAAAAAATAGATCATGAAAGTAGTAGGAGCAGTAAAAACTGTAAAAATAGACCCTCACGAAATGGTAGAAAATTAAATCGACTGCGTAATTGATTTGAAATTGAAAAAGGTGAAGGTGTAGTTCCCAAACGGACACCACTGGATAGATAGAGGAAGAACCATTATACCGCCCAGGTAAGTATACATATTTTAGAAGATACTTTATTTTATAGTAAGAAAAATGGACTGAAAACTAAGTGTTTTTCTCAAAATGACTTTTTTCAAATTGGTTGCATCGATAACTTGAGCAATTATTATCAACCGATTTTCAACTTTTTTTTTGTTTTATTCGTCTTTGCAATAGCTAAGGTTAAGCATAGCCGATTTTGAAAATCTTGATTTTTACTATTTTTTAAGACTGCTTGAATGCAAAAAAAGGACAAAAATGTGAAAACATTTTAAATCGGTCGCCATTTTGTGAAAAATCAAAATAAAAAAAATCAGATAAGTACAACGATAACTGCATTCATACAGATTCCAATTTAATTAGGATTTTTATTTTCAGATAACCCGTTTTTGAAAAATCGATGCGACCGTGGAGGGAGAATTTTTTTTAAAGACTCTACAGCAAGGCTCATAACTTTGTAACTATTTAATATTTTTCAATAAAAATTTACATAAACTAAATTGAATATAGACTTAATAAAATAAAAAAAACCCGATCCCCATTTTCCTTAATTATCCAGGTGAAAAAAATTCCCGAAAATCGCTTACTTTTTCGGCCGTCACAGTGGCTATCCCGCTTAATACTCAAAATTGACTGCCTCAAAATCATTTTTATCTTTCAAAATCTATATGAAGTTATACACTTTTAATTTGACTTACATTTATTATTGATCCATCTTTACTTCTCAGTCTGCCGTAAATATCCTCCCAGGTCCTGTCCGGATTCTTTTTTGAGGCGTCCTCATCGCTATTTTCTTCGTCAGAACCAGAAAGTCCTCCTTCACTATCACCTAAATCATCACTAAAATCTAGAGCACTATCTTCATCATCTTCTATGGCTGTTTTTGCTTTTTTGAGTTTCTGTGTTTCATTGTTCCCTATCTCTTTTCTCCTTTTGGTTGTCCTATGTTCAAGTTCTGTACTGTCCGTTTCTTTTTTGGGACCACTTTTTAATCTACTAGGTTCTTCGATAATCGTCTTGGATTCTTTTTTTTGTTTCTCCTTTGTTTTTCTTTTTACTTTTACACATACTTGTCTTCTTGTCAGATGACGACAACTCTTCGTTTTCGGATAAATTTTCGTCATTGGAATTACTGTTGTCCATTTTTTCTGATTCGCTATCAGGCTCGTCTTCTTCCAAATCGAGGTCCGTCAACATATCCTCATCAGATTCTTCATCGTCGGTATGAATTTCATCAGTTTCCTTGGTATCTTTTTTTAAGGGATTTACCAGCTATCAAAGCAAGATCTTCCTCAAATTCGTCATTAACATCGTTCAATTCTTGCTCTGATGCAGCTACATTTTTCATGGTTTCAGGATCACAAACTTCGAGTAAAACTGAAAATTATGCCATCAGTTAGTTGGATCGACATGTTATGCAAAAAGTACTTACAGTCAAGACCATCCTCGCTAAATGACTTTGGTATCGATTTGGATTTACGTTTTTTCAATTTTAACTGTTTCTCTAGCTGTCTTATATTACGATCCTCATCGACGTTGGCCTCTATTAACTGTTTTTTTCTTTTGCTTCGTCATTTCTTTTTGAATTTTTGCCTGTTCCTTTTTCTCTTTCGCCCTTAACTGTTCTGTCGTTAATACCTGAAAATGTACAATGTCATTTGCAATTTATTTACTTTTTTATACCCAAGTCCTCTATTATTACGTGTTTATAACAAAAAATCACATAGGGTAAAGACTTCCTTTTAACTCAAATCTAAAATTTATCAATTTCTCAAATTGATTAATGGTGACCTAATAATAATACAGCATGAAATTCCGGCTTTCACATCACGGACGATTTGAAAAACAGCACGAAGTCCAAACACATATTAAAGAATCACTAAAAAAGTTAAATTTTCTCACAAAGAATTAAAACAAACAAAATATAAAAGGCAATTTTTGCCAATAATCGGCCTTTAAAATCAAAAGCCAATTTCAATCAAACAGCCATTTCTAGCATTCTGATTAGGTAATTCATTACAAACTTATTATTTAATATTATTTATAATCATTTAATGTTGTAAATGTGTCGTGGATGACTACAGGTTTCGGTACAATACCCTACCTTGTTAGAATTCACATTTTCCACACGTTTATCAACATTTTTCTCTTTCTTTCGATGGACTGAATCATTCTGTTTGGTCTGATTAGAAGATTCCCTGTTTGGATTTAAAACGAACGCACCAGGTTTTTTCCGATTTGTATAAAACTCGTTGCGACGTATTTTCTTCTCCTTGCGTTTTTGTTTCCGCTGCTGCTTTCTCGTTAATTTCAAGTTTACACTTGCAGGTTTTTTAGTCTTGTGTAAAGCCATCGCAAAATTCCGTTTAGTGCCAATTTATTGTTTAAATCACAAATTTTAAGCCATTCTTTTCTCCGATTATGGTTTATAGGTTATAATCACACACTTCAACTCATAGGTTATGTCATGGCAGCCACAAAACATCTGATAGCAGCGAAAAGAGAGTAGTTCGTGTGTCGGTAGTTCTACTAGAAAAAGGGCTGTACGTTAATCTAGCGTTTTCTATTTGCAACTTCTTTTATAGGTTATGTGATTTAATTTAATTTGGTCAATACGCTGGATGAATTTGTGTCTTCTTTTAAGATAAGGCAATATATTTCTCAATTGTTGATTTCATGAATATTTACGTTGGCAAGCTATTCGCATATTAGCTTATATCTATAGCTTACTCATGTCTACACTCAATAATAAACATTTTATTATTTATCTCGGTTTATTGAAATTATTTTCCGATACAAAAATCCCTAAAAATGACATCCAATAGCTGATCTGTCGTTACGGTACCCACTAATTTCCCTAAATGCCTGAGCGCCTTCCTTAGATATTCGGCGGAAAGAACCAGGTCCGGAGAATTTACAGCGCTATCACAGGGAACTTCAATCAAAAACTGCCGTAAGCAAGTTAAGCAGTCCGTGAGGTGTTGACGGTGCCTCATCTGGTTCATGCTCGGGTGCTCATGAGACGGATCGCCGCATCTAAAAAAATAAATCTCAAGCAAAAATGGATTGAATAATGTCGAAAGTTATATAAATCATCTTCTCTCAAGTTTATCACTCATCAAAATTCCGGTTAAATATTTCAACGGGTAGAAAATTGTTGTGAAAGCACTTACAGCAATTTTAATTTCTGCGCGATATTTCTCACCAGATCCGAAATGCCGTGCTTGGTTTTGCAGGAGATTTCAACGACATTTTCCTCTTCTACGTGCCCTCCTACATCCCCCAAGTCTGTCTTATTCAGGACCACTATACAGTGCTTGTTGAACAACTGCTCAAAATTCTCGATCTGATGGTTTATCAGGCCGCTCAAGTTTAACTTGTCGGCATACTGTTTCACGTACGAACTGAACGTCTGTGATGGATTCGTGTCCCGCCATTTTAAATATTTTTCCGCGTCCGCGATGAGAAGCAGAAGATCTGAATCTTTATAGAGCTGCAAGGCCCTGCTTATGCCCTCCTTCTCTATGATGTCGTCGGTTTTCGACCTTAACCCGGCAGTGTCTGCCAAGACAAGAGGATAACCATCGATGTTCAACGTTACTTCTAACACGTCCCTGGTCGTGCCTTCCAGCGGAGTCACGATAGCGGCAGGCCTCTGACCTACAGCAACAGGGAAAGCGTTCTACGTTAATTTATTTTTTTTTCTCACGCTATTGGTTTATACAGAGGCTCAAACGAGTATTCCGCCTTCATATTTTAGTTTAATTATGGTACTACAAGTTTCTATTGACAGTTTGCAACGTTTTATCTTCGTTTCTGACTTATCGGAAGGCATTTTCATGTCTAAAAATAATGTGCTGCTGTAATGACGCCTCGTGTAAGACTAATAATTACAACCGACAAAACAGAACATACAACAGAAATGTATTGTAATGAAATTAATTTTATTTTTCATCAGCGATTTCTTTTAGATGCCATTTTATCACAAGTTCGCTATTCGTAGACTTATTTGAGGCACTGTATTTCGTGACTCATTTAAAACCTTTCCAAACACCGATTTTTATTATTTTAATGTTCAAACTTACATATTACATTTAGCAGGCTGCTCTTCCCCACGTTGGGTTCACCTAAAATGACGGTCCTCACGCCGTTCCTCAAGATCTCCCCCCTTACGACCGTCCGATAAATGTTTTTCTATTTCGTCGGCCAATCGTTTCACCTCCTTGGCGGCATCTTTCAAAAGATCAAGTTCCAAGGTGTCGGTTTCCTCGAAATCGATCTGTGCTTCTATACGTGCGACGCACCTGACCAACGCGCTCTTCCACCGATTGTAGAGCTTACTTAGAGAACCTTGAGTTTGTAAAAATGCCTAAAACAAATTAAGCTTTCGTCAAGAAAAATAAAATATCTGTCTATCAAGTCTACTATTGCAAATTAAATATGTAGTATAATCCTAAATGTAAAAATGTATTTACTTGCTTTCTTTGTAATTCTGTTTCTGCTTGCAACAAATCGGCAAGCCCCTCGACTTCGGTGAGGTCTAGTTTTGCATTTTGAAACGCTCTCCGTGAAAATTCTCCTGGTTCAGCTAATCTTAATTTAGGAACAGATCCCAAGGCATTCAAAACAGCATTTATTACCGCTAATCCTCCATGTACTTGCAATTCGAAGCTGTCTTCACCCGTGAAGCTTTTAGGCCCTGTAAAAACATAAATCGATCATCTAATTTTATGATAAAACAGATAAACATCAATTTTGCATTTTATTACTAGTTCTGCCATACCAGGAAACCATAAAACGAGTCCTTTATCCAAAACTTCTTGTGTTACGGGATGCACTATGCTTTTGAGTAGAGCCGTTCTCGGTTTGGGTAATTCCTGCAATTTTGTTACTAATTTTAAAGCGTTTGAGGCGTGAGGGCCAGATATTCGAATTACTGCGACCCCGCATTTTCCTTGTCCTTCAAGAAAAGGTAAATATTGGAATCATGAAATCAGTTTTTTTTGGCATTAATACCTGACGAAAGAGCAAATACAGTATCCGAGGATAGTGACCGTATGGATTGCAGTGTACAAAAATTAAATACTCCTAAAGATTTGCACAGTTTTGCGACACTGCAATTAAATTTCAGAATCATGATTCAGGCAAATTTAGACATTTAAGGTTAGGTAATACGCGAGTCGCGAACTTGTCAATACCGGGCTCTTTCGATATTTGTTCAACTTTTTGTGAAGGCCGCTTTACAGTTCGCAATTTTTCTTGCGGCAATTTTTATCGTGCAAGAAATTTCGGTGCAATTTTTATTGCCAATTTTACCAATATAATCGGTAATAAACAAAACCAGTGGAAGCGACTTTGAGGTTATGTCAAACAGTTGGCAACATCTAAAAAATGTCAAATGTCATTTCAAAAAATGAAAAATTGCGGATAGCTGCAATCATTATTATAGTTCCGGGTTTGAAATTTTCAACTGCGAGAAATTGCACAAACAAACATAAATACTCACGTGCGCAATAAAAATTGCAGCAATTTTAACAGTAAAGCGGCCTTAACTGATTGGATATTGCCACCAAATTCGCTGTGACGTCACCATAAGTCGTTACTAAATGCAGCACGTGGTCGTCAGTCGCGGTTATATTGTTCGGTTATTTCTTGTTATCTAGTTAGATTACAGTTTACAAAAAGTGTAGTGAAGTAATTCAGTAAAATGTCGTCCATTTACGCGTTGTGTGCCCGAGTGTAGTGGAAATACTAAAAATGGACCGAAATTTCACATGTTTAGTTTCCAAAACAAGCCATCCCAGCGACGTTTGTAAGTAGATATCCGTAATACATAGAAAATGTTTTATACCATATCGAAATTCAAACCTATGTGAGCTATATTTTATAAAAGAACATATTATTTGACCTATTTCTTGTCAAGACTCTAAAGCAACTAAAATAATTTCGGCTCCGCTATGTTATTTATGGATGAATTCCAGTTAGGCAATTTTTAATAAATCGTGAAAGACTTCTAAAATACCTCGTCGTGTAAACTTTACACCTTCCCGATGATTTTTTGTCACCGCTGAAATATTGCATATTTTTTAATGTAAACATATAAAAAATACACAGCATTTAGTTCACGAAGTAAATATTCCTTGGTTCGCTTCCTTTTTGTTAAATAGAACCATATATTTTTTTTATTGTTATTTATGAACTTCGACTTTCTAATGTCTTGTGCTTCGTCAATCATTCTAAATTCTAAACAATCCAACATAGTGACTGCGGTAGAACACCTGATTCACGAATGCGGCACATTGTTCATTTCGCATTTTAACTACTCATGACGACGTCATTTCGTCAGCACGTGACCTTGTCTTTTAGGATGAGTTTATTATGTTGGAATCAGGGTCCGAACTAAAAGTTGTATTCACTTCACTATTCACAGACTTGTGAGACGGATGCTAAGAATTCGTACGTTTCCTGTAAAGCTTCTTTTTCCATATCGTTTTAAATATCTTTTTCAGCAGCACACACACTCAACATCCACATTTTCGAACTTTTACGTTCCGCAGACTTCCACATTTCCGAACTCTCGTCACCTCGGGATTACCGAACTGCTGGCGCATGCGCAAAGGGTTTTTCTGGCTCATTCTAATACTTTTCTTTGTTTTTCGAGGTTTTTATGCAAATGTAATACATACATACATGTGTACATGTTAATAAAAGAACGTTTTTCTAAACAAAAAAATGTCAGGTGCAAAGGAGAGAGTGATGCAGGTAATTATTTTGTAATTCAAAGTAAAGGTTTGTTTTATTGAACATTTTGTTGACGTAACCTATAATAATTTCAAACTGAAATGAAAAATTATGAGAAAATATGTATTTTTAAGAAAACCGTGATACAAAACAAACATTATTGTACTGTTTATTTGTAGAGAAAAGGCCTGCTAAGAGGCTAACCTTGGAGCAAAAGCTGGATTTGATAAATCACGCAAAAAATGATGTTAAAAATGTTGATCTATGTAAGATGTACAATATTTGTAAATCGTCAGTGGCAGAAATTCTTGGAAAAAAAGAAATTTACTTTGAAAAAACTGAAAAAAAGACGAAAATTGAGTGGACGGATTGACACAATAAAGCGCACCGGTACTTATGATACGCCATTTGAAAGAAGTGTTTTTCACTGGTTTGTACAAAGAAGAACTCTTGTCTCAGGTGTGCTGCTGAGGGAGGGCGATTTCCTCTTTGCTGAATTCTGTGACAATCGAAATGTTTGATAACAATCGCATTATTGTGTTTACATTTTTTTTCTCATTTCAAATTTCGCGGTTTTTTGTCGTCAACCAATCAGCGACAAGTTCGGTTATGTGGAAGTACAAGTTCGGAAATATCGTGAGAAAAAGTTCGGAAATATCGTGAGTTCGGAAATTTGGAGTTCGGATATGTGGATGTTGAGTGTACACATATTTTCCATTTTAAGTGCTTAAATACTGCAATGAATGAATTAATAATTTACTGAATTTGTACAGATTCTTAAAAAAAATGGTATATCATTAAAAAAAACTAGCCAGCCAGCGTACAAAAAAATTATACATTTTTTTTGTGCGTTGGTGAAAATATGACATAATGTCCATTCTAACCAAACATGAGAAACGTTTTCTAATTTTGATTCTTATTAAAAAATAACGCTGTGTAAAATAGAGGCCGCCTCTCAAATGTTATAGGCATTATTGTCGAACTGCGGAGACCGAAAATAGACGCTTTTATCTGTATTGAGGCGATTGATATCGATCGGGCGTCCTAAACAGCGGAGGTGTTGTAATAAACATTCGTCGGGCGTCAAATTAGACAGACCAGCCATTGACCGGCCCAAAGCCCGTGGAGCACGGAAGGCTCTTTCCGGAGTTCAAACGCAGAAGTCCGATATCCAGGCGGCCGTTCTCGTTGTACGTTTCCCGCCTTGCCCCGTTCCGGTTCTCTGGTCGCGGCTCTCCAGGGCCGGACTGGTCCCGGGGGCAGGCAAACCTTCCTAAATTCGAATATCGAAGTGTTGGTACTTTTCAACTTTATAATTCAAAGAGAATTTTGAAGATATTCTTTAGGATAGTAAAAAAATATTGTACTGTAGGACGAAATTTAAGTAAATCGTTTGGAAGAAAGGGTAGGCTAATTCCAAGCATTTAAAGAAGACCGGAATATCAAATAGGTACAAATTTTAAGATATCCTTTCTTTGGACACATCAGAAGACGAATAGAAAAAGAGATTCTCCAACGTTCTATATTGAAAACCTTAAGGAATCATAATTTTATACAACACAGAAAATTCTCTATAAAATTAAAAAACATTGTCCTGCGTTTCTCTTGACGGTTATAATAAATTTTTTTAACCGTAGGTATTATTAAGTAGATGATTTTCAAAATTGAATATTTTTCTTGTTGATTTCAAAGGTAAAAAAAATAATGTACTTTTAACACATTCGTTGTCATTGTGACATTGTATTTTAAAACATTGCACTACTGATCTTACAATCTCAAAAGATACGTTTTTCTTTTATAAAAACCGATATAGCTTTTGAAACTTTTTTTTTATGCATATTTTTACGACCATAACAAAAAAAAAAAAACTTTCTTCGGGATTTCTCTTTTCCGCTTATAAATACAGCCCCCAAAAAATAGCTGATGTATAGTTCTGATGTGACCTACCTCATATGAGAACATTAAAACACAGTAGGCATCGCGAGGCTACTGTTTTGCCCGATCGCTCTACGCCTCAGTCCAACCCTGTGCCGTCTTTCTCTCTTTCGCTTCGTCTCGCTGTTTTTACCTTGTCCAACCTGAGGGATTTTAAATGGACCTACATAATTATCTATACGTTTTAGTATTTAATCTTGGAAAATAAACTGTAACAAACCGAAAATAAGTGTGTACGCGGTTACGCTGGCTCTTTCGGATCATGGACTGAAATCACTCTTTGAATGAGACAAACTAAGATAAACATTATGTTCGATTGTGATTTCTGCTTAGAAGCATACGAGCATCTGAACCCCCAGCCCCCAGACACTACGTGTGAAATACATACTCGTATGCAGCTACATACACTCCGAACCCCCTCTTAAGTCGCCAAATCCGTGCATCATTACCTCGCTTAAGTCGCGAAATTTTGCCTCTCTTAAGTCGCGATCATAACCTCAACTTTTTGTGTTTTAACTGCAAAAAGAAATATTTAGAGATATACCACAGCACTTGTTATAACGAAAAATGAGCCAACTGAACGAAAAATCAATGTAAATATACCCAGTCGTGCGTGACAAAGTTCAATTTTCCACTTGAATGAATATTTTAAAGATTAAATATTTTTAAAAGACACCTAACCTATTTTAAATCAATAAATGTATTACACAATCATTTTTTTCAATAAAAATTGTACATATTCATGCGAGAATCCAATTTCCCAACGTAGTTCTAAAACTTTTACAGGCGGCGACTTAACCGGGACGGTTTCGCGACCTAATAGGGAAACGAGGTGAAATAACAGAGGATGTGAATTAAGCGAAGGTGAAATAAAGGGGTTCGAGTGTACTTTTATTTTGTATAACTAAAATCTATAAATTCGGACAGCTAAAGGTATGCACAGGTACATATGTACATAATTCAGGGCAACATAAAACATAGGGTGAAATGAAAATCTGCTAAAATACTATACGCGCTCTATTGTATAGTTTATTTATTATACAGGTCTCGTTTGCTGTTTTAATGGAATTGTGAATTGAACGTTACACATACTATGTAGATATTTCCATTATTGCGTGTTGTATCACAACATTACAGCTTTAAAAAAATGTGTACGTCGCATCCTACATGAAAAAAATATATATTTCGACAGCAGAGAGCAACCGCGAACAACAATAGGGTTGTATACGATTTACAATTAAGCCAACACAAACAATAGCCTCGATAACGAACACAACAGTTCCCTCTATTACATTTTTCGGTAATACAAAATTGGTTTTTAGAAATACGTAAATTTTTGACTGATATAGAGTAACAATGTTGAACGAGACAAATGTGGACAGTGCATTTGAATATGAAATTTAATTAAATAGGTTATTTCAATTTTATCTACTATGGTAATTTTTTGAAATTTAAAATTTTCCTGATTCTATTTTGATATGGTATTACATATTTGATAACATATTTCAGAAACACGATTTCGGTTAAAAAATCCTGACACTTTTTACACAATGTTGAACTGTACTGCGTTGTACAGGTTTCACCAATCACTTTGCAATCATCAGCAGTTCAGTGAATCGTTACTTTGGTCTTTGTCATACGCAACGGTGTACTGTTAAATATATCGGATTTGTACCTTGTAACACTATTATATCTAATAATTTCTAGCAAAGTTTCCTAACGCATCTAACGTCTATTGTCTGTTACATTTTTTATTGATTTTAAACAATTATCGGCAATTGAATGATAACTCTCGTGAGCATGCTGGGTTACGCGTGATTTCTACGCTGTTCTATTGTATTTAAATGATTCATATGTTCCTTAAGTCTAATTAAAATGTATATATTTGTTTGCCCAATAATATAATACGCTCACAATTCTTTAAGGAATTTATTTAATAAATTCTCGGCTTTTCGTTCACAGGAAAGTTTTTAAATGGTCTTTTGACAAAATGTTTAACCCCTTGACTTCCGAGAACAAAAATCTTTGTCCTATAAATATAAATGCTCTACTAACGCATGATAATGTGTAAAATGTAAGTAACATGTATTTTCCTATATTTTTGGGGATTATGAACATTATGTCGAGGTTTATTGGGTTCTATTTTGCACTCAAAATAGACTACAGCTCTATAGAAATTACCTTTTTCTTTATTTTTATTTAAATCTTTTTTCTGATACACTCAAGTTATGTGCCGGATTTAAACAGTATTAATTGTGACAAGCTGTATTATTTTCGAGGTATTTTGACCCGCTGAACTTTATGGTGTTGTCAAAATTTGGTTCAAGTGCTCCTAAGTGTCAATATTGGAGGGAAATTGAAAAATATTGGAAAACTGTAGATTGAGGATTGACGAGGTGATTTAACGACAAAATTTAGACTTTATGATAATTTGGCGTGTGTAAGACAAATTCGGTTAACATCACGATGATCGGTGGGTTAAAATACGTTGGAAATTATATATCTGGTAAAAGTAGCAAATTGTCATAAATTGAGCCACTTTTTTTCGGCAATTTCTTCCCAGAATTGGCGTTTCGGAGGATCTATGCCAAATTCTGAGAACGCCGTGATGTTTAGCGTATCAAAACAGGTCGGAAATGATAATAATATGTCTGGTTGAAGTTGTCAGAGTTTGTAAGTTCGATAATCGATGAGTCAAGGTGTTGTTATTAAAAACTGATTTTGAATTTTACTAAGTATTTTTTCGAAAAGGTGTTCTCCTAATTGAATGTTTTTTGACACTACTTTTACTTTTTGTTTTGCAAAATCAAAAAGTGAGTTCATACGTGTTTTGCTCGGCCAACTTTTACAAAATGGCTCGATGCATTAATTTATTGGATTAGGGAGCTTAATTTTTTTTGCAAAAGTGACAGGGAAAGGGGCTTTTTCTTCGATTTTTCGACGTCGGCCGGCCTCCGCGTTGGGCATTTCGGGGGTCCGGGACGATTCGAAAATCCCAGAAGAAAGCGCGTCTGGATATCGGGCGCAGTCAATGGAATGTCTTGGCGGGAGCTCGGGGCGCATGCATTGTCTGGCGGGAGCAGGACGCACTCTGGGGAAGGCGCGCCGCGGAAAAGGACGGTTGCCGCCAACCGTCCCGGAGCCTCCGAGAGTTTAGTGTATTTTAGAGCGTCGCGGCCGCAGAAACAATTTACCGCAAAAGTTCGATTTTCAGACGGGGAAATCCGCGGAAAACTACGCGTGAAAAATCCCGCCCCGCGGATCGGTTCAGTGAGTTACGTGGCCGCTTTTCCTCGAGACCTTCCTAGCCGAATTACGAAGGTAGGAAAACATTAGAATGAACAACATAAAATTTAACAAAAACGATCACGAGCATAAAAATTCACCGGTGTACGTAATCGAAAATTAGATCTGTATGATTTCTCTTCATTATTAATACATCAAACATCTGATTTAGTAAGAAAAAAATTAATTTCGCAAGTCTATTTCGCGCTCGATAAATTTCACTTATCAATCTAAATTTCCATATTTAGAACACACGCTATTAGCGAAACGAAATAAATTCAACAAGTTGCACGGGTAACTTATGAATTGCCGCCGCAATCGAACTGAAAATTAGTGGAAATTGTACTCGCTTTTCGGCCCGTATAGAAATAAAAATACTCATTTTCTCGTCTCTTACATTCAATTCACCGCCTAGAAAACATACTATTATTGGCATTAGATTACTTTTAACAGCCATATTTTAAGTACTATTCGTTTTTTTTTTATTAAGAATCATATAACCAGATCTATTATGTCGCTAAAAAAACCTCCCCCTCCGTGATCATTAAGGTCATGTTGATATTTATTGAATTAGACCGAGTTAATATAAAAATCGATAGGCGTTCTAGATTTATCACTCTGTTTGATTAAAACACTTGTGGAATACTACCATATAATAAATTTAATGTAAACTTATATGTTGCTTTCTGACGTTTAATGCCAACACTTGCAATTCGACTGCTACGACCTAATATCGTACACGTAATGAAAATGGTACTCATCATAACTGTAATGAAAATTATAACTGATTATTATCGTGTTATATAGAGCTTTACAGAACTGAGAGCTAATGGTATGTCGTTATGATGGCATATGATTAACCCTTTAACGCCCAGGTGCACTGTCAAGAGACATGAACTTAGAGGCTCATATTACTGATAGAAAAAATTAAGAAAAAATAACAAAAAGCGTTAAAATTTGCAAAAAAATTGATGTAACCTTCAATTTTTAACAAAAACTACTAAAAAACGCGATTTTTTCAAGATTCTTTTTTTGTAATCGCAATTTCAGCTATGTTATCGTCCTTTATACCACTCAAACACAAATAGAAACGTACACTCGATACGTGTACTTGAAGGAAACGCAACGAGAACAATTTAATTTTCTCATTTTTGCGGTTAGAATAACTAGATATTGCAAAATTCAAAGGGTGACTTTTCTCGTTTTTTAATAGTTGCGGGATCATTGACGCAAAAGAAGAATTTTGAAAAATTATTAGTCCTTTGGGGGTTTTTGGAGTCGCTGATCACGATGTTGATATCAGAATTTCAAAATTCAAGATGGCGGATCCAATACGGCCACCATCCCGAATCAAATTTCAAATTTTTCGAATATTTTGCCTCAAACTTTGTAAACCAGGGGTTTTCGGGGTCGATAATCACGGTCCCAATGTCAGAATTTCAAAATTCAGGATGGTAGATATGACATGGCGACCATTTTGAAGCAACATTTGAAATCCTGAGAAAACATCAAAAGTGAGCGAAACATCAAAAATGAGAAAATTAAATTGTTCTCATTGCGTTTCCTTCAAGTACACGTCTCGAGTGCACGTTTCTATTTGGTTTTGAGTAGTATAAAGGACGATAACATAGCTGCAATTGCGATTAAAAAAAAGAATCTTGAAAAAACGCGTTTTTTAATAGTTTTTGTTAAAAATTGAAGGTTACGTCAATTTTTTAGCAAATTTTATCGATTCCATTCGAAAGAGCGACCTCGAAAACATGGGAATACGTGGTTTTAATTATTTTTACTTTCTTTTTTCTATCAGTAATATGATCCTCTTCAAGTTCATGTCTCTTGACAGTGCACTTGGGCGTTAAAGGGTTAAGATAATCAATTAATTAAGTTCAATATTTAAATTATTTCAATTATGATGAAATATTACTTTTTAAATATTTTTTTGAACAGATATCGAGACATTGCACTAACACGTGATTTTAGTCAAGGTCTCCAAATAATTTCTATATAAATAATAGCTGCAAAATAATTTATTTTTCATCTCAAATCAAGACACGTGCATCAATATGTTTTCTAAACAGCTAATGCAAAAATGTAAAGGATTTTAACTTAGTTGTACACTCGAACCCCTCTTAAGTCGCCAAATCCGTGCATCATTACCTCGCTTAAGTCGCGAAATTTTGCCTCTCTTAAGTCGCGATTATAACCTCAACTTTTTTGTGTTTTAACTGCAAAAATAAATATTTAGAGATATACCACAGCACTTGTTATAACGAAAAATGAGCCAACTGAACGAAAAATCAATGTTAAATGTAAGTATACCCAGTCGTGCGTGACAAAGTTCAATGTTCCACTTGAATGAATATTTTAAAGATTAAATATTTTTAAAAGACACCTAACCTATTTTGAATCAATAAATGTATTACACAATCATTTTTTTCAATAAAAATTGTACATATTCATGCGAGAATCCAATTTCCAAACGTAGTTCTAAAACTTTTACAGGCGGCGACTTAACCGGGACGGTTTCGCGACCTAATAGGGGGAAACGTGGTGAAATAACAGAGGATGTGAATTAAGCGAAGGTGAAATAAGAGGGGTTCGAGTGTACATAATGTTTTGCATGCATAATCATTTTTCGTTTTTACTGACGGAATTCGACCCATGATATAAATCTGACGTCTACTGTGTTTATTTTTGTGTAATAAAATTCCTTAACAAAGGAAGGCGAAAGCATTTCCAGTCCTTTGCACCATGGTTCGTTTCTATTTTCTGTTATTTATTTTTGCTATTTCAGACTACCGTCTGCGAGTTTCAGGACGAGGAAAATATAGAACTATTCCAGCTACTGTCACGCAGAGAAGCAAACTTTTCTATGTTGAGGCGTCTCTACTGCCTTGTCACAAAAACATATCATTTCTTGAAGTAAATTTCTTGAAATGAAATAAATACTTATTTGACAAAAAATCACGGGTAGATAACATTTTAAGAAATATATTCGAGTATATTAGTTAAAATTACTATATTGATTTGGGACAGTTAAACAACATATTTTATACATATGTACATATGTACATCCAACAACCTAGTGCCTTCAAGAAAATAACTTCTGCCTACTATAAAATAATAGACTTTAATTTTTAAACAATGAAAATAAAAAAAATATATATATAAATTAAACGAAGAGTCATAATAACAACACTTAGTTTCATAAGTACGTCTATCAAATCAAGTGAAACACAATTTCAGATTCATTCTTTAAAATATTCAGGAATTATTTATAATCAAAGAGAAAGCATTGTATTCCCATTTGTCTCCTAACCCTCTAACCGATTAAATCTAATCAGCACCACAGTAAAAATGTAGACACCAACCTGTCAGGTTGATGTCTTAAGGTGGTTAGTCGCCGAGGTGCGGGGCAAGAGGGAAACTCCTATCTCTTCCATGTATAAGCAATCAGGGTTGCAACTTGCAAAAGTGAAATGTTGATATCATATTTTTTTAATTTAAGATGGAACTCTCTGTGCAGTATGTTTGTAATGCACGATAAATTAATAATTTATTATTATATACCAAGTTTGGACCATGAAATAATTTATTGACCGCGTTTTTAAAAGTCGATTTATAGTCGGAAAGTACGGCAACGCTGAACGGTTTGAAAGGTTTGCTTTCGGCAGTTGGCTAGGCTACCCGGCGAAAATTGTTGACAGAAAGTAATTCTAACCTCAAAAAGTTTGTCGGTAATGGTTCGGCCAAGCGGAAATTTTGATAAATTAAATGAGAAATCTGATCGATTTTAGGAAAGGTCATTTTATTTCGGCAAAACAATTACGGAGAGTGCAATGTGGCGTTGAGGCAGGGAAGAAACGCAAAAAGGAATAATTAGGAGACGCGGCGTTGCCGCGGCGACAGAGCGCCAGCCCGATTGCGTGGAACACTCATCATTAAATTGATAATTGCGTGCAACACAGCTGGTCAATCAAGTCCATGTAAATCTACGTTCCTCCTAGACGTTATTGCTACGCGTGTACAAAGTTTCAGATTTTTCTAATTATTCAAAACGTAGTTTTTATCAAATTCAATAGCTACGTCCATTAGAGCCCATGTTAAATTTCTTTTTTTGATGATTTTTTTCTCGCAAACTGGAAGATGGTGAAAAAATCCCAAACAATTCTGAAGATAATTTTATTTCTTGAAGAATATACAGTATGTCTCCGGATCGGGTTTAAAAGAGGAAAACATTTTGTGTTTTTGATTTCTCAGAAAAAGTCACTCTTGATGATTTGCCCTGCTTGATTTCAAACCCCCAAACGGTTCTCGAGATAATACCATTTTTCTTCATAATTTGGACTTTTTTATAATTCTTCTAGAAACAGTAGGCGAATTTCATTGCAAGATATCACTGACAACTGACAACAACTAATAAGTCAGTATAACTTCAAATCGAAACTTCGTCATTTTGCTACTATTTATATGCTATAATGTTGACTCTAGAACAACGAATTTATTTGATTCAATGCTACGGAACTGGGGAAGAGTGCTATCGTGTTGTTATTAATAAATTTAACGAAAAAATACCCGGAAGTTAGCATTTCTAATGTCGGAGCGAAGAAGTTGGTGACCAAGTTCTTAGAAACAGGCCCTGTTTTAGACATTAAAAAATCAAAAAAATGGTTGACTGAAGATGATGCTGCTTCAGTTCTTGCCCTCCGTTCCGTGAGAGAAGCTCCAAGATTATCACTTAGAATAAGGGCAATTGAAACTGAAATAAGTAAATCGCATTTACAGAAATTTTCAAGCAGAACCGGATTTTACCATTTATACCAAAATTCAGGCACACCTTAGAGGAGGGTGATGAAGCCAAACGTTTGGATTTTTGTTTGGAGATGGGCAACAGAGTTTTAAATGTCATAAGCGAATTTTGTTCTCCGATGAATCTACTTTTTCAACAAACGGCGTCGTTTCCTCTCAGCATTGCCGGTATTGGAGTGAAACAAATCCCCACTTTACTATTTCTTGTCAAAGACACTATTTCAAAAAAGTTAATGTATGGTGTGCGGTTTCATATAAAAATGGCATTATTAGTCCATATTTTTTCAAAGAAAATTTAAATCGTAATACATATTTGGAGATGCTACAAAATTTTTGAACAGATAAACTTGATGAACTTCCTTTAAGTTATCGAACGAGAATGTTTTTCCAACAAGATGGGTGCTCTGCTCATTATGCCGTTATTGTCCGTAATTGGCTCAATTCCGAATTTAATGAACACTGGATAGGAAGGGATGGTCCCATTTTATGGTCGCCGAGAAGCCTGGATCTGACAATATTGGACTTCTATCTATGGGGACGTTTAAAGCAAATTGTTTATCGTGAACCACTATAAAATGATGAAGAGCAATTAAAAACAAGGATTCAAAATACAGTCTAGTCCTTGTCAATTGAGGAAATTAGAAATAGTTTTAACGAATTTAGAGCTCGAATTGAAATTTGTGCAGAAAAAGGAGGAGCATTATTTGAATAAAAAAAATTCTGGTTTAGTTTTAATTTCATTTTATAATCAGTTGTTTAATTCAATGATTAAAACATGAGACTAAGTAATTCGAATCATTTTTTAGCTAACTAATTAATTGAATTTCTATAGCATATAGTATCCTAGACAACGAAATTATTGGGTTAAATCCGCCAACTAGAATTACTTATAAAATTTTGTCCAAAGTCCAAATTATGAAGAAAAATTGTATTATCTCGAGAACCGTTTGAGTTATATAAAAAGTAATTTGCGTTTTGGGGGTTTGAAATCAAGCAGGGCAAATCATCAAGAGTGACTTTTTCTGATAAATCAAAAACACAAGCTTTTTTCCTCTTTTAAACTTTATCCGGGGACATACTGTATATCAACAATTTCATCAACTTTTAATTATTTTTGCAATTCCAGACCAACCTCCTTAAAGCGTTGTCGAGTTATCAACTGTGGTCAACAAAAAAAAAGTTTCGTAAACGGGTAGTTGCGTTTTGGTCAAACATTGAAGGTCTATTTAGCCTATAAACATAAAAAAATCACCGATGCCACGTTTCCACTTTACTAAGCATGTGTGGATATTAGTCAACTCCTGATGATGCCAATTTAGTTCGCGGAAGAATGTCAAGGGTAGCACAGCGTCACCGAACACGTTCGGTAACAGCGTCTTGTTCGAAACGAACCCTTTCAACGAAGCAGTTGAAAGCAGACGGCTTGAAAGGTTCTCGAAGTGATTCAGTTGTCAGGGGCGACGTCTGAATTTCGTCCGGGAGGGTGCCGATTGGCGGAATTACGCCGAAACGGGGCACGGAATCGCCGGTAACTCGTGGCCGCGGCTAATGGCCCGTTTAAAAGGATGGGAGGACGGCGGCCGCGGCGTTGATATATTATATGGCCTCGAGTAATAAATTTATCAAGGACGGCGCTATAATATAAGTCCGTACGAAGATCCGCGAAAGTTATGCGAGTCACCCCGGGACGCCTGGCGTCTCAAATTACGGCCGGCATAATGGCCGTAATTTGGGACAGCTATGCTAAACACGTTATACACGCAGGGTGCCACTTAGCCTAGGAAAGATAGCCAAAATACGAAGGTCCAATTTTTCAAAAAATTCCTCAAGCGTTAAAAAAATGTTGGTAGTTAGGTAAAACATAGTGCAATTTGAGTGCACTAGTTTTGGATCAAATCGGTTTGTAGGAACATAACCAAAAAAAATTCATAAACGTGTGAAAAAACCGTTTTTTTTTTCACTTTTTTAAGTACCAAAAAAAAATTATTTCAGAAAAAACAAAAAATAGCACGTTATAGCGCTTAAAAAGACGAAGAAAATCAGTTTTTAAAAAATTAAAATCGGTTCACAACTTTTTTGCAAAAAAATAATAATAAAAATCTTCGAAAACTGCCCTTCTTTTTACTATCTAATTACTCGGCCTAACGATGGGCAGAATCGAGTAAAAATAATCGAAGTACTCAATTCTTAAAAGTACTCGAGTTAACTCGAGTAATCCACGAAAAGTACTCGAGTACATCATTCGAGTGATAATCACGTCAAATTCGTATTCACTATTCGATTCTCGACAGAACAACAATGATCGTCTTCACTCAGTACTCGGTACTCGGATGTAATCTGAATAGAACTCGCATAGAAACAATTTGAAATCACACTCGCAATCTACAGCTGATCTGACGCAACGACAAAATTCTACTGATATTTTATTTTCATGGCTATTATTATGTAACCAAATTTTTATACAAAAAAAAACTATTTAGAGTAGGTATATATAAATTTATTCTAAAATAGACTAACATAAATTAATCATGGAAAATCGAATATTAAACATTCCTCAACAAAAAAGAAAATAAAACATATCAAACCTCACATTCATAAAATGAGGTTTGATATCATTCATAAAACATATCAACATATCAAACATCTAATTTTTTCTGCAAAAATGAAATTATATTTATTTGTTAAAAAATATAAACATGTACAACAGTCTTATCTTTTTTTAGCTAAACTTGTACAACTATTTAATAAACAGTAAAAATTGTTGAATACAATTGAAGAATTTTTGTTTTATTGTCGTTAGTAGCTAGGTAGTAGTAAACGCAGAAATAGTAAATTATGATATTGTTATTTTGACTGGAATCTTAAAGGATCATATGGAAAATGGAACGACAAACACACCACTTGTCACTAGAACCTTGTTGATAACACCGCTGCATAGACAATATATAATAAATATATACTTTTTGATCGCTGAGTTCAAACTTGCGTCGGTTATGGCCCGGGGCGCCGTGCGCCTACGCCGTCATAATGACGTAACGATCCGAGTACTTTACTCGAGTGATTCACTCGATTCTGAAAAGTACTCGAGTACTATCATCACTCGATTATGCCCATCGCTAACTCGGCCTACGAAAGTCGTAGGGACTTCCGCGTGTAACCAAATTGTAGCTCTTTCCGTCGGTTACGTACAGTAAAAACTTTATCAAAAAATACACATGCGGTAGTCCCTACGACTTTCGTAGGCCGAGTAATTAGATAGTAAAAGAAGGGCAGTTTTCGAAGGTTTTTATTATTTTTTTTTTGCAAAAAGTTGTTAACCGATTTTAATTTTTAAAAACTGATTTTCTTCGTCTCCTTAAGCGCTATAACGTGCTATTTTTTGTTTTGATTTGATCCAAAACTAGTGCACTCAATTTGCACTATTTTTTACCGAATTTTCAATTTTTTTTTAACGCTTGAGGAATTTTTTAAAAAATCTCCTAGGCTATATTCTCTGCATTAAAAAGCGATAACCTGCCAATTTACTTCTAACGCTACGTCTTCCACGCAGAAGATACCTCAATTTCCGCCCGTTCATTTACTACACTCTGAAGCAAGGCACAACATAGGAACGATAAAATATCATATTTCCTAATTTCGGAGCACAGATGGCGCAAATAATATTTTAGCGGGCGATCGTCTCTGTAGCGTTTCGCTTCCATCGTGTCGGGGAGATGTGTAAAGAGAAATTCGCTGTTTATATCTCGGCAACCCACTCGCTCAATATCGGCGCTGCTTACATCAATGAACTGAAAGGAGATTTATGCCGTCATTTCGCCGGATTTTATCGTGGACACCAGAAATATTGGGGTAATCTTCGAGACAAATCGGAGTCGACGTATCGCGTACACTCTCGTCATTACGGGACGTTATTCAGGCGTTCATTCACGTCTCTATTAGGTTTCGAAGAGCGCTTGGATGACTTCTTTTCGATGACGCATCAGGTTAGACGACAAATTTTCTTTATCGAAGGTCTCTTACGCGTGGCTAATTTTTGAGGTGATCGTTTGAAAACTCTCAACGCTTGATTAAGTGCCAGAGCAACCCTATTATTATATCCTGCTGTCTAAAAGTAGTGACAAGAGGCTTTGGCTAAAATAAAATTACCTACTGTACTTTGTCAAAAATACTCTTCATGTGAAATGTTTTGTGTTGAAACGATGTAATGCTAAAAAGTGTTTTAGTCTTTTAATTCCTCCATCGCTGTTAGTCGTATTCTAAACCCTAAATTTTTATTTAAATAACCCCCAAGCCAAATATCCGTTGGGTTCAGACCGGGCGATCTTAGTGGCTGGAAATGAATCTTCAAATTGTCGGTGAATGTGCGGCGATGCTCCATCCTGAATAAAAATTATGTTTTCGATCACCATCTTGATTTGTAGCTGTGGAATTCCTTAATATTTTCAGGTATCGTTTACCAACAACAGTTACAGTTACGATTTTGTATTTCCTCGAAAAAATACACGTTAATGATGAAATTAATTGTGAATCCGCACCAAAGGGTGACTTTCTTGTCATGAAGAGCCTTCTAAATGATTGTATGTATCTACTAGTATTGTCTACACTGTTTTGATTTTCCTGAGGAACTTCTGCAACTTGGGCATCACTGATCATTAGTCTTACTGATCTTTGGAGATCGATTACAGGCCTCGTTCTTTTAAATTTGCTCATCAAATTACGGTATGCTTCATTTTACGAGGGGTTGTTCTCAAACCCATTCTCGTACGAAATTTTCTTAAACCACCACGGTAATTCCTACTACATTCATAATAACATTGTACTAAACTCATTCTTGTTTGCAGATCCTTTTTTTTTTAAGTTTAAATCGTTTGAGAGTACGTTAATATCAGTTTTATTTTGAGAATAATTCGCTACGCCTTTCTATATATTCTCAAGATCAATATCTACAGAGTCTGACGGTATTATAGATAGATGTTTATTTAACTACTTTATGTACATATAATACATTTGTAGCAAGTCCAAATATTAACATAGTTTTATATAGGTATATGTATAAATATGTAAATAAGTAAATATCGAAAAACAATTTATACAAAATAAAGTTAGTAACAACTAAGTATACTGGTATGAATATAACAGAAGCACACTAAGAGTGTGCACAAACAAAACATTTAACAGTGAGTATTGCTTTTTTTTTAAATTTGTATCTGCAACTATACTGATTGATCTATTCATATATTATTCGATAGAATAAAAGCAAAATTTCAGGTAGTGATCTCTAATTTGACATTTAAATTTCAAATGGTTTAGCTGTTTTACTATGTCAGGCAATTTATTGTATAGTTTGTAATTTAGTGAATTGTTATTGTAATTTAATGAATAGTATTAAGGTTCTATTCGCCGGAGGAAAAAAACGACTCAGTTTCCCTACCCTTCGCATTAGTCGGTACGGTACAGAAACTAAATAAATGTCGGCACCCTTGTCTAAACCGTGTGACAGCCAAATAAATATCGGTTGTCAAATCAACGCACGAAGCAATCTACTGGCACTGCCGATGCCGGGGCGAGGCCCTTCGAATATGTGAATTTTTTTGCTCCCAACAGGTGCGCGATCGGCCAAACGAACCTTCCACGCTGGGCCCATAAATATCTTGACTGGAGATCTGCGTTATGTTTCTTTCGGGGGCAAATACGGGCGATTTGGCGCGAGATAATTTCACGTGATTTGTCGCCGACAAGGAAATGAGTTCAGGTTGGGAATCAGACGCAAAAAAAATCTACAAGGCGAGATTTGTAAGACTTACTCCACCGAGTTTTGTTGAATCTCGACTATCTGCCATATATATAGAGCTCATATCGGTATCAGGACAACATTTAAGTATGCAGGACGAAAAAAGGAGCTTATAAAAAATCTTCAGACTTAAGGTAGTTTTTTATTACTATATTAAGAAAATTAAATATGGTAATCCGGACAGAACAAAAAAGCTTTTAGAAATGGTGGATATCAAAATTTATTCTAGAAATGGTAGAGGGGTTGATGGCTAGTGGATTTATTCAACGGGAGACGCCTTTCATGATTTTCAAACAGAATTTACACACACTTCAGAACTGGATAGTTCTAAGAGTAACAATTCAACTCAACGGTATACTTTGAGACCTATTTTTTTTATCTTGCGATAAACATGTATTTTATATTAGTCATTTTTTAAGTTACAGATGCGAAAATCGTTCCGTACTTTTACACAAAAACTTCTGTCAGCGAGATTCACTCTGAAACTGGCCTGTTCTCTGCTGGTTCATCCGCATTGCTCTCCAGACCTCGCACCAATTGATTTCCAGCTTTTCCAAATGCCTCAACCCAGAAGCACTCCACCACAAATGACCAGAAATTTGGCTTTGCCACAGTCACTTGTAATTTTTAACGCGCTATGGGCATCTGTAACGATTTTCGCAGTAATACGAATTTAGTCCTCCAAATCGTCCATTTTTTGTGACCCAACCCAACGTTTAGGTATAAAATCGTTAATCATAAACGAGATCGACGTATTCGGTCCGGTACCTTAACGTGGCACGTAAATTTGCCGAATCTACTCCCGGATCCGTTCCACTAATTCGCCTTATGAAATATTCATCGTCCGGATTTAGAATTTAATTTTCTGTAACGTTTATGCAGCTGCGGCCGCCATTATAGATATCCGCTATCGCGCAAAACGTCTCCATTATAACTTAATAAGCGGCTGGCGCACAGCGGAGATACTTTTGCAAACTCGGAAAGACCGAATTTGATATTGCTCGCATGTTATTACTACACAGAGTCGTGTTCGCCATAGAAGCTAGGGAAGCAAAGCTTCCCCTTGCCTTTAAGTATAGGAATAAAAGCTTTTCATTCCCTATTTTTTTCTATAACATAAACTTCTTATTATCACTTTCAAAAAATTAATTATTATTATTGTTGTTATAACAAATTATCACTGAACTTGTCAAATTACACAGCCCCGCAAAAATAAAAAAATTTGGAACTGCTATCGAGACAACTGTATCCTTATGTAATTTTCGACGCTGAATCCGAATCCGGTCAAAAAAATCGTACACCCCCAAAATCAACCCCTAGCTTTAAAAAAACACTCCCTAAACAGGGTCAAAATGACTTAACGCTTCACGAATAGTCTTAAATCTCAAGAAACAGTACGTGAAAGCACTTGATAAAGAAGAATGCTTCGAATACTTGAGGAAATTTCCTGAAATTTCTGACGCAAAATTAAACGCGGGAATTTTCGATGGACCGCAAGTTCGAAAAGTTATGAAAGATAAGAAATCAAGTTGAGAAAAATGCGTGGCTAGGTTTCAAAAAAGTAGCACATGATTTTCTGGGAAATAAAAGATAGAAATTATAAAAAAATTGTTGCAAAATATTAAAAATTTCAAATCTTTAGGGTGCAATATCAGCTTGAAACTTCATTTTTCTCGATTCCCATCTTGATTATTTCCCAGAAAATTTAGGCGACTACAGTGAACGCTTTCACCAATATATATCAGAAATGGAAAAAATGTACCAAGGAAGATGGGACGAACACATGATGGCAGATTTCTGTTGGTCCTTAAAAAGAGAGACGTCTGAAAGGCATAAACGGCAGTCGGGCAGATGATCATTCGAAAACAAATCCAAAAGATATTACATAAAGAAAGAATCAATTTAATTGAATTAAGACTACGGGTAAATTTTTGCTACTTTTCAAGTACGTTGTCAAAGATTCTTCTTAAATGCAGACGTTTTGAGCTTTTCTAAAAGGTACTGCAACTATTTTTTGAATTTCTTGTTATGTGAGGAGTAATTTTCACCCTTTCATGGGGATGTCACTGAGTGGCTTTGATGCAATGCAAGTATTCACCTCCAAACTGCAGTGATGCATACCTTTAACCAATTTTTAGCACGATAACAATTTTCCCCCCGATTTTACTTGTAATTTAAATTTAGGGACGGTTTCCGCCACTCTATGGGGGTAGATTTTGAGTATCTCATCGGAACTAATGCAGTTACTCACTTTTTCCAATAAAGCTGGCTTCAGAAAGCTTTATTTTGCAATCACCGCATTTCTTGCAAGTTTCCTGTGTTATGAGGGGTAGTTTTCACCCATTCATGGGGGTGATTTTCAATGGAAAGTAGTGCTAACTCTGTATTTCTGCGTTATATACTTGAATGTTTATATTTAATTAGAATTATTGAGATTTAAGACCATTCGTAAAGCGTTAGGTCATTTTTACCCTGTTTAGGGTGTGTTTTTTAGCGCTAGGGGTTGATTTTGGGGGTGTACGATTTTTTTTTGATTTCGGATTCGGATTCAGCGTCGAAAATTACTCGTACATAGAAATACAGCTGTCTCGATAGCAGTTCCATTTTTTTGTGGGGCTGTGTTAGCGGTCAATGAACTATCTTTGTTTATCTTTGGTCAATTATCAGTTATCATTGTTATCAGTTCGCCGTCTTCCAGCATAGATGACGTTTCTCAGAGGTGAGCTAACGCACTATTTGTTGGCTTGAAAGAATTCGCTTCTGACTTTAATTAGGATACCCTCGTTTTTTAGAAAGCTTTATTAAATTCGGTACAAAATTCGTTTAAATTTTAAGCTCCATTATTAAAGTAAACATTGACGTTCAATTATGAAGTTCGTCGATTAACCTGATGCAGATCAATCGAAATTAATACAGACGGGTTTCTTAGTGTTGATTTTTTGAGTAAAAAATCATTTATTGTCACGCAAAATAATCGCGTCTTATGTAAAAGAGTGTTCATTACTTGGCAGTGTGAGAGATTGTAATGAGAGATAAACATGTTTGCGAACATCGGCACCGTTTTAAATATTCGGTGAACAAAGCTGATTTTTTGGAAATTGTTTTGAGCTGGAACTCGTGTTTGTACATTTAGTAACTTTTTTTTTGTGTTACAGTGATTTAAATTCAGAAATAGTTGAAGACTTGGTAATAGTTTT
Organism: Aromia moschata; assembly: GCA_029963805.1. Taxonomy (NCBI): domain Eukaryota; kingdom Metazoa; phylum Arthropoda; class Insecta; order Coleoptera; family Cerambycidae; genus Aromia; species Aromia moschata. The sequence goes on along the minus strand of JAPWTK010000055.1, from coordinate 1,810,294 downwards.
CAAAAATGAAGCAAAAAAACGTCATTGATCATTTTTGTGTACGACAAGTAACGTTTTTCTTGTACGTGACCGGAGAAAAAATGCACTCAGATTTTTGCTAATTAAAAATTGAACTTTATACGACGTGGGGTGACACCACTGTAACAGCCTAAAAAAAAACGCTTTTTTGACGAATTTTTTTCGGATTGAAGGAAAGGTAGTAAGAAAAAAACGCTTTAAGGGTGTTATTGGTCATATATTGAAGTGCAAAAAAAATTTTTTTTAATCCATAATTATTGCAAAATGGCGGCGCTAAAGTAATTCTCCGCAGAGACGTTGTCGTCGAGGCGTTTCGCGGCACGCAGCAGACCTGGTGCAAATGTTGATTCGAAACAAAAAGAAAAAAATGCTCTTAATCTACATGAGTATAGCTAGTGAAACACGTACGGAATTTTAAAATATTGATTTTTGTATAATTGCCCTTTTTACGAAAAAAAGGGCAATTATTTGTTTATAAAAATTGTTTAAATTAACCTATCGAAAAATCCGTACATGTTTCACTTCAAAATGTTGTTTTAAAGACATGGTGCCGTTTTGAAAAATCGTGTTTCGAGAAAAACGCATTTAAAGTTTTAAAATGAGTTGTCGACATGAAAAAATGAGAAATTCGACTATTTAAAATTTTCTACCGTTAATCTGCGATCCCGTGACCATAAAGCTGCCCTTCCACGTTCAAATAAGTCTGCTCGTCTCCTTTTCTCGATGATTTAATGCTGCTGGAGCGTGCCTCTTTTGCCGCATCGATCAAAGAATGCTCGACGTATTTGATGCGCATAGCATCGGCTTCCAAGTAAAAATTATATGACTGTATACCGATATCCTTCTCCAGAATTTTCATAATTTGTAAAATGCTCTTCATACTAATCTTCATCCCTTCATTCTTCTACCATCACCCTTCATTCTCATCAGGTCTATACCTACCTACTAACGTACTTTCACTTGAATTTTTTTCAAGTTGAGTAAACATAGTTTCTAATGAATCTAGTACATAGTGTATTACAGAAGTTAGAAATCAGTAGATAAGACGTTACGTAGTATCTTTCGAGCAGGTATGTCGTCGCAGGTATGAGTTGCATTAGAGGCGTTCGACACGCTTTGGGAAAAGGGCGAAAAACACTCGTGTGCTGTTGTCAATGCGCCACCTACCGACAGGTCAAAAAAACTATATAATCAGAAAATTATAGAGATGTTTTTTCTGAATTTTTAGACGATTCTTTTTAGAGGTCATATAAATAAGTAATAGTAATTTCACCCTTTTAAAGCACCTGTAATTTAAATTTAGGGGTGGTTTCCGCCACTCTAAGGGGGTAGTTTTTGAGCATCGCATCGAGATTAAAGCAGTTACATACTGTTTCTAAAATAACTGGGCATCGCAAGCTTTTTTGCAATCACTGCAGTTTTTTTAAATCTCCTGTTATGTGAGGGGTAGTTTTCACCTACTCAGGGGGGCGATTTTCAATGGAAAGTAGTGTTAACTCTGTATTTATGCGTTAAATACTTGAATGTTTATATTTAATTAGAATTATTGAGATTTAAGACTACGTGAAGCGTCAAGTCATTTTTACCTTGTTTTTTTAGCGCTAGGGGTTGATTTCGGGAATGTACGATTTTTTTTTTGACTTCGGATTCGGATTCAGCGTCGAAAATTACATAGGAATACAGTTGTCTCGACAGCAGTTTTTTTGTGGGGCTGTGTTATTGTTCAAAGTTTTCGCCACTTATTTTATAGTACACATTTGATTTTACGAGATTCATAGTAAATCTAATGATAATATTTAGCTGAAAATAATGATCTACGCGGAAAGAAATAAACCTTCCTTTTAGTGTAGTCTGTATAGTAAATAAAATAGCGCGTAACACTTATTGACGCCGTAACACTCGTTTACGGCCGCTCGAAGTTAATGTATTTCGTCGCTAAACAAGGGAAGACCTTTTAATAAATCAGAATCAGGCCTCCTCTCGCACAAAGAACGCATTATCGCCCCGACAATAAAAGTGTTCGAGCGAGTCTTAGTCGCACTGCCTTCTGGCGGGGTCGCAACAAAAAGGGGTATTTTAAAATTTCAGCCGGCCGCCCGTGTTGCTGATATTGATAAATGAGCGACGAGAACCTGTTGAAGTCGAAAAGAAATATTGCCGGGCGTTAAATTAATAAAAAGGGGGAAAAGCTGCACATTAACACGGCTACCTACTTACGTATACGGTTTATTAATGTGTATTTTTCAGATGGGTTCGTTAACGTGACGTGGCCTTAATCGAATGGAGCGCCCGCTTCGCTATACAGAATGATAGTGTTTTAAGGAGTAACACCACTGTAGAATTTTCAAAAAAAAAAACGGTTTTTTATTTTTTTGGCTTAAAACACACTTTGAATCTTCTAAAATATGAGGCGAAAATTTTTATACGTGAAAACATTTTTTTTTGGTGGAAATTTCGCGCTTTTCCCAAACCGTGTCGAACGCCTCTAATGTGACCCATACCTGCGACGACTTACCTGCTCGAAAGGTACTACGGAACGTCTTACCTACTGATTTCTAACTTCTGTAATACACTACTAGATTCGTTAGAAACTATGATTACTCAATTTGAAAAAAAATCTAGTGAAAGTACGGTAGTGTAGGCCTGAAGGGTATGAACATTGGTATGAAGAGCATTTTTCAAATTATGAAAATTCTGGAGATGGATATCGGTATACAGTCATATAATTTTTACTTGGTACCTGATGCGACGCGCATCAAATACGTAGAGCATTCTTTGATCGACGCAGCAAAAGAGGCACGCTCCAGCATTCAGAGACGAGGAGAACTACTTGAACGTGGAAGGGCAGCTTTATGGTCACGGGATCGCAGATTAACGGTAGAAAATTTTAAATAGTCGAATTTCTCACTTTTTCAGGTCGACAACTCACTGCCAACTTTAAATGCAGTTTTCTCGAAACACGATTTTTCAAAACTATTATATTTTTTACTATAAATATACTATTATATAAACTATTATATATATTACTATAAATATCGTAAAACCAAATGTGTACTATAAAATAAGTGATGAAAACTTCACTAGAATCGTACATCCCCGAAATCAACCCCTAGCGCTAAGAAAACAGGGTAAAAATGACTTAACGCTTCACATAGTCTTAAATATCAATAATTCTAATTAAATATAAACATTCAAGTATATAACGCATAAATACACAGCTAACACTACTTTCCATTGAAAATCATCCCCATGAGTAGGTGAAAACTACCCCTCACATAACAGGAAATTAAAAAAAAACTGCAGTGATTGCAAAAAAAGCTTACGATGCCCAGCTATTTTAGAAACAGTATGTAACGGCATTAGTCTCGATGCGATGCTTAAAAACTACCCCCTTAGAGTGGCGAAAACCACCCCTAAATATAAATTACAGTTGCTTAGATGACTACTAAAAGGAATTCTCTGAAAATACTATTATTTAGTTATATGACCTCTAAAAAGAATCGTCTAAAAATTCAACATCTATATAATTTTCTGATTTTATAGTTTTTTGACCAGTTGGTAGGTGTCGCATTGACAACAGCATACGAGTGTTGAAGGTCTGGGGACTAAGTATACGTCAAGTTGGGCTCTTTATTAGGGCGTTCATTGTTTCTGTTATTACCTTTTTTTCTCTGTTATATTGTAATATATATATAAGTTTTTTTTTGTTATGATTGGACCTATGATATCACTGCTGGTCGCGCTAGTGGATCTAATTGAATTAAGACTACGGGTAAATTTTTGCTACTTCATAATATGGGTACTTTTCAAGTACGTTGTCAAAGATTCTTCTTAAATAAGAAAATGCAGATGTTTTGAGCTTTTCTAAAAGGTACTGCAACTATTTTTGAATTTCTTGTTAAGTGAGGAGTAATTTTCACCCTCTCATGGGGATGTCACTGAATGACTTTGATGCAATGCAAGTATTCACCTCCAATCTGCAGTGCTGCATATCTATGGCCAATCTTAGCATCGATTAGAAATATAGTTACTCACTTTTTCCAAAATAACTGGGCATCGTAACCTCTTTTTCTGCAATCACTGATTTTTTTTAAGTTTCCTGTTGTATGAGGGGTAGTTTTCATGGGTGTAATTTTCAATGGAAAGTAGTGTTAACTCTGTATTTCTGCGTTATATACTTGAATTTTTATATTTAATTAGAATTATTGAGATTTAAGACTATTCGTGAAGCGTTATTTTTACCCTGTTTTTTAGCGCTAGGGGTTGATTTTGGGCTGTACGATTTTTTTTTGACTTCAGATTCGGATTCAGCGTCAAAAATTACATAGGGATACAGTTGTTTCGATAGCAGTTCCATATTTTTTGGGGGGGGCTGTGTAATTTCAGTCACACTGAAAAACAAGCATGTTTTTCTACAAAATCATTTTCCCATACTATGAAAAATTATTTTGTGAGATTTACTCTAAATTCTCTATTATCCCTCCTGAATTTCTTCATAATTTTCTCTGAATTCCCCAAAACTTTCCGAAATTTCTCTCGTCACAAAAATCTATTATTAACAGCATTTTTCCAAATAATAGTATTACCTCTTTTCAGTTCCAACATATTTTTACAAGCTTTTATTTAACTTGCTATGTATGTTTGTTTGTATGTATGTTCGGGTCAAATCTTGCAACTGAATTTTAAAGTAGTTATCCTCAACCGATTGAGATGAAATTTTGCATACAAGTTTAGTTTGAATGACAATGCATGGTTAGCTAAGTTATGTAATTCTAAATTCAAAATGGCGGACGGTCTAAGATGGCGAAATAGTTATTTTTTGAGCACTCCCATGATATGGGTATCAAATGAAAGGAGTTGCTGAGAAGAATACGAAAAAAATAATTAAATGACTTTTCTCTAAATCAGTGTTGCTGATCATTTCAGTTAGCCATATCTTGAAAACGACGCACTCCCCGGGACCCACTTCACTTTTTAGGTGATGACTATACACCTCCTAAAGGATTTATAGTAAAAACCTCAGCAAAGTTTGCGAAAAATTTTTCAAAAACACTACACTCCTGTTCTCAGAACGCCTGTGGGATATTTGCAGTATATATTTTTCATAATCTAAACAATAAGAGCGTTTTTCCAAAAAATATTTTGTTTCAAAAATGCCATTTAATTTTGGAAAACAAAATGTTCCTATAAAATTAAAATAAAGGCATAACTTTTGAAAAAAAAAATTTTGTAACAAATCAACTCTTATTTGTTTCTGATTATGAAAAAAATTACCCCCGACCCAGGTCGTTTTGAATTGATTTTTACTAAATCCTTAGGATGATAGTCATCACCTCAAAAGTGGCGTCGTTTCATGCTAACAAAACCGCACTCTCTAAATCAATTGTTAGTAACTGTTATTTTTTGTGTACTCCCATGATATAGGTATCAAATGAAGGTTTGCTAAAAAATATGAAAAATAAAATACCACTTTAAATCCAATATGGCGGACCGCCCAAGATGGTGGACTAGTTATTTTTAAGCACTCCTATAATGTGGGTATCAAATGAAAGGATTTGCCAAGAAGAATACGAATAAACTGACGTCTGCGTTCAACCCTTCGAGGAGATGGTGTATTACTGTCCGGCTAAACAGTAAGACTTAGCGGGATCGTGTCTTAACTAATATTAACCTATACCCTAGGCAAATTCTAGCTGTGGTGAAAAAAATTCAAAATGGCGAAAAACAAGATGGCCCCCATGCCAATTTTAAAGAGTTATAACTTGGTATAGGTTAGGGATAGTTTGGTGGTGCTCGAACAAATGATGTAGGGACTGACAAGGGTCAACTGTTGGCGATAAAAAAAATTTAAGATGGCGGATATGAAATGGCGTTCAAAAACTTAGTTGGTCCAATCGGTCTGAAATTTTGTTATCCCGGGGTTTTTAGAGGTCGCGGATCGATGATTTTGGGATTTAGGTCAAATCTTGCAACTGAATTTTAAAAAAGCACGACGACAACTAAAAAATAAATAATAAATTAATAATAAAAAAAAAAATAAAAACAAGATTTTATTTAAATGCTCTAAAAAGAAGAAAATAAACTTTAAATTGAATCAAACCCATCAATTTATTACATTACACAATTTATATGCTACGAAAGCTTGACAACAAAATCTAAGAAAAAAAGTATGTATTTTATAAAATAGGTAAATACATCTACACAAGTAAATCTCGTGACAAGCTTTTGTATCATATAAATTGTGTAATATTGATGAAATTCTTTTTTCATCGTCGTGCTAAAAAAGTATTTAGCACCACGATGAAAAATAATTTCAAGGAATTTCAGTCAACTCCGCCCATTTTCAAGCGCCTCTCTGGATTATTGCGTGTAAGACTGCCATTTCCGGAGACGCGAGATTTTACTCCGTTCTAAAACAATTGGAATTATCGAATTCAATCTAAGGTTTACTTAAAACGCTAGCCGGCAATACTGACGGAGATTTGTTTTCTGGGTTAGCTCATTACGAAAGAGGCTTGTGGATTATAAACTGAACCAATGCCATTTCAGCAATGCACGGTGCGTACAAAAAGTGTAGCATGAACTTTAAAACTGTGATTCTTTTGTTTGTAATGTTTGTTATTTAATTAATATTTTTGGCGATATATTTTTACGAAGCAGTAGAGTATCATCCCCTTTGTTTCAAAGTTGATAACCGAAAAAATTCCATTTTATTTCAATTCAAAATAATTGAATAATTTAGCACACGAATTTTATGTCAATTACGGTTTATTACATTTTGGCCTCTGTTTATCCCGATTACTGGAAAGAGCCAAACTGGGCACCACTTAAATATTTACCAATTAGGTTCTGGTTTATTTTACCGCGGTCTCTTTTTACCCTTGACATGGAGCACAATTTTACATTAAATTTTATCTGCGGACCTGCGAGTGCTCTCCCCCACACTTCCGGGCTGTCTAAACACGGGTAACCCCTGACATTTCAATAGGCGCTTATCTGAAGTGGAAACCGTCAAATATTTATGTCTGTAGGTAGTCTCGAAAAAGAAAAACGAGAATCTCTGGAACACTTACATAATTACTTCTTTGTTTCATTTCAAGCTTCAGTCGATATTGAATTTCATTGCGTCGTTCTGGATAATAGTCCAGTAGGCAGAGACATTTGTGTGTTCTTGAAACATATAGGGCTAGTTTTGACGGTTTCCTATGTATTTTTTTGTGTAGAACACAATGCGCGGGGTCCGTAGAGCTGACACCGTCCGATAATTTTTTGAATTAACAATTTGTGAAAAAAAAACGTGTTTTTTTTCACATTTTCGCTTATATCTCCGTTCCTTCGCATATTTTATATAGCATATGCATTTGAGAAGTTGTAGCCTATCGAATTTCCAAAATTTTAAGCCCAACCTGAAGTGATTTTTTTTTCACAATTTTTTTTATTTCGAAAGTAGGGCGATTATGATCATGAAATTTTGGAGGGACTGCGATTTGTAGTATGAAGTTACAAAAAAAATCAGCTCTATCCGTTAATAACTTTTCGAGTAATTAACGATCGAATTTTTTTTGCAAGCCTTAATTAACGATGACGCCATTTCTTTGTATATTGTACGATATTGACCGGTTTGGGCTTGAAAAATCATAAATCTCTTCAAGTTTGCGAGACTTTTTGAGATTTTGAAAAATGTTAATTTGGGCCAGTTTTATAACGTTTTCTATGCGACTACCTTTTTTGACGCGACGTATGTATTGTTTTAGCGTTGCCGCTTGAATTCAATTGTGACAAAACTGCCCTTTTTTTATACGCGCTTGAAGCCCTCCCCTTAGTAAAGAAAAGCCATTCCCCTTTCATCGTTCAACTTCGAAATTCTCGGAATTGTGCCTATAATATCTTGACGCCCATTTTTTAAATACTTGTCTTGAAGCGTACTTTCAAGATTTCATGATCATAGTCGCCCTACTTTCGAAGTAAAAAAATTGTGAAAAAAAGCACTTTTTCAACTTCAGCATCATTTGCAAGTTAACAATAGCACTTGGAGACTTCAGGTTGGGCTTAAAATATTTTAAATTCAATAGGCTACAACTTCTTAAATGCATATGCTATATTAAATATACCAAGCAACGGAGATATATACATAGGAAACCGTTAAAGCTTGCCCTATATACATATTTCAAGAACACGTTTTGATGATTTTAGCTCTGCCTACTGAACTATTATTGTTTAAAGTCAAACGGAGCCTTTAGGTACAATAAAGTGAATTAAAAACGTTTTAACAAAATTTTATAACTCGTTAAATGTTACGTGATATTTTACGAGTTGTACAGATATACGTATATACCTATCCTACCTAACTTTTATTGCCGTTTCTTTTCAACTTTTATTATCTATTGAGATATTTTACACTATTTTGATGATTTCTTTAATATTACACAATATTTAAGTCTGGACTAGGTGTCCTAAGCCTTTTTGTTTCAGCTTTGTCTGACAAAGAATAGATTTGCTATTAAACTTTCCACCGAATTCGATACCGAAGCGATACTTTTTATACCGTGGCGGAACGACAACTGTCTGAATAAGTGGTGTGTTTTTAAATAGCGCGAACAGCGCCAGCGCTTGGTTCCAAACGCCCTTTTCGCTGAAGGCTATATAAATCACAAAATAGACAAAAAAATGCAAACCGAATTATCAACTTTATTGGCGTTTGAAGTTACCCATTTAGCTTGCACCCGGAGCCGTGGCGCTAATAACCGAAAATTTAGTGGAAAACTTCAGCACCTATAAACTTCAACTGTAAATTATTATCCGACAAAGTTGTCTCGCCGGCGAACGGGGAACTGATTCCATTCGAATTTATCTAATAGTTCTCCTTTATGGCTGATTGTAAGAGAGATCGATTCCAACAGCCGCCTTAATTTACGATTTCAAAAGTTGTAAATCTCCGCCGTCGATAAACTGACCGAATTTAAATAGGATCGGTCGGAGTATTTCTTGAGCCGATAGTCGATGTGTTGCGCGCTGGCCAAGATTTTAGTTTATTCCATAAAATCTCTATCGCGTTGACTGAGCGAGAAAATCTGTGTGATATCTTTGCTGTTGAAAATCCAGGTCTCTCCTTTTATATTTAATTATATATATAGCACATTTCTTAACTAGTGTTCCAAATTCCATCCACGAATATTAAAAAAAATAAATAACAAAATGCTATCGGAAAGATAGAAATAGTAATTTTTCACTATTTGTGTTAACTGTTTTCGTTAATCGGTTTTTTTCTAGTGCGTAAAATGAGTGACATTAATTCTTGAGCAACGGTGTGCTATCAGGTTTTGCTTCAGACTTGGACACAGCGCAACGGATACTTTTGCAAAAAACGCATACAGAGATAGTGTTTTTTCAAAAGCCCAGGTTTTTTCAGTGGTTTAAGGCATTCTCAGAAGGCCTTCATCATCAAGAGCCGATGAAAATGTCGATAGAAAGAGTTTTTGCCTCCAGGCCAAACAGTAAATCTACAGAGAGGGATCTTGAAAAACTTCGAAAAAGGTCATTAAGGAAACATCTTAAAATTTTATCAAAATTGTTTTACCATACTTCCCGACCTCCTCGTATATTCCGAATGAACTCCCCATACTTCTCGGATCGCTTATCTTTCCTCGAAAACTTACGCAGAATATCTCTTGAACAACTTCCGGACACCTCTTCTTCCTCGGTTTCCCTCTTGTCCGCGGACACCTCTTATCAACCCAGCAATATTTCACTCACCGTTTTACGTTCGGAATTTGAAATTAAAATTTCTTATATATAGGGAAGCGCCGCCGCCGCCGCCGCCGGAGCTCTTCTCTCATTTCATCCGGAAAAATAACGCAATCAACCGTTCGGTTGCATAAGGCGCGTTGCGAAGCATGAAATTTAATGTACTTTTTATTGCGTTCGGCTCTTCTTAAAACGAGGTTTCAGCGATGTAACGAAATTTACATTTTAATAAAAAAAATGTAATTTATAACGGGAAATGCTCGCTGCCAATGATGCCGAGATGAGAATGGCTGTCTATGTTTCCATAAAATGTTGCAAGCGTTGCACGGTGATCGATTTTCATCGAAAATTGGACAAAAATCTACATTCAAGACAATTTTAAAGCAAAATGGACGTTTTTGGGCTCAAATTGATCTTTGAGCAATTGTCTACAGTATGTGATACCGCTTTTTTCGATTAAAATAATTTTGCCCGACCTTGCCAGACCTCCAAAGTTGGTGAATTTTCCAAAAAAACTGATTTTTTCGCTGCA